>JACCPG010007256.1:0-31184 GCA_016069955.1 Drepana arcuata
CTCTCGATGTTTTGTTTTGTTCTGAACTATTATTTTCACAATAATTTCTCTTTCAGCGGAGCGACCAGACGAGAAGGTATCTCGTAGAAGTACAGTTCGCATGGGAATTAGGGTGCTGCAAGGACCTGGGCGGCCTACCATGCCAATCCTGCCCCCTGCGTCACCCCAACACACACTCAGCGCTTTGGCGCATCATAATGTCTTAAGGTAGGTAATAAGATTTAAAATCAACAATCAAAAACAAAAAAAAAACTTACCGTACTAAGACGCCATTATTATCAGTTGTGACGTGTGAAAGGAACAAAGCTATAGACATAATATGCCTCTGTCTCCTTTGCACGATTTAATAACGGCATCAGCACGTCATGACAAGGTTTGCCCGATGACTTTGAGTGTACAAGTCAATAACTGTGATTCGACACTAGAAAAGCCGATTTGCAATTCCCTACCGACATGACGTGTTGTATTAAAAACATATTTGCTTTTTGCCTGGCTTAAATGTTTGATTTATTTTATCCCAAGTAAATCAATACTTATATTATAAAGAGGCAGAGTTTGTTTAAATGTATTTGTTTGTGTTAACCTCAGTCACTACTAATCCTATTTGGAAAAGTATTTTTGCATTTTAAAGCCCATCTATTGAGGATGGCTATAGGCCATTCTATTGAGGATGACTATAGGTTTTGCTTACTGTACAAGGCAGCGGATCTGACAGATGTCAAATTGACAGATGAAAGCCACCGGGCACACCAGTGTATATTATATCAACCAAATATACGTTCAGTGCAAGCTCTTTCTAGCTCTTTTGGTTTTGTCTTTTGGTTTTGTCTGACAAAATTAAAAAGTGTTTTTTTATTCAAACTTAAGCAGAACAACAAAAAACTGGCCACGCGTGCCAAAGTAACTTTATCTGTTACCTACAGTAAGCCAGTAACAAAATTGATCCAAAACTGTCCCTTAGATGTAACTCCGATCCAAAATTATTGGTTCGGGCGTCAGGATAACTTCGTTAGTAAAACTGTATCCACTGGAAGTCATACCACCGTTCTTTTTGACCCAATTACGATACCTACGAACTCAGGTTTGTACCTAAGTTCCGGTTATGGGTTTACGTCACAGCCATGGTAATTCAGACGGACGCAACCCATTGCCCACTAAGCCATGAATAATTCACTTTATCATACTTCATTGAATTCACATCAGTTTCATCGGGAGTTGGGCGTAAGTTGGAAGCGTTTTATATCTACGAATAACATCATATTTTGTTAGTTGTTACGTAAAATGAAAAATTTACAAATATAACGTATTGATTCTGTAACCATGGTTTAGAAATAAAATAACTGGACGCCATTTTATCACCATCAAATGTTTGCCCATGCCCAGTTTAAGATCAGTTCGTTTTTTCAGGTGTCCACCATATTCATAAAAATATTAAGATAATTATAACGAATTTTTATCTTAAAAGTATGTGTGTATATTAACTCCATAAGGTCAATTACCTCTTTCCAACCGGTCCACTTCAATTCACTTCCACCCTTATAATTTGTAAATAATTTGGGTCAATTCGATCCCCATCGACGCCAAACATTGGCTCACATAGCCAACAAATATTTTTTGGCTGATGCGTATCACGTATATTTTTCAAAATTATATCAGCTGTTAAGCTGACAATGTTATGTTAGTATCCCTCAAAGATTTGGTCCTTTAATCGAATTATTCGATTGTTAATTTTGTGTTGATAGCTTGAATGCAGTCGAGATGCGATCTCTTCGAAAAATGTGCGGCGTAACGATATTAGATCGAATCCGCAATGAAGAGATTCGCAAATCAACTGGCGTGAATGAGGGCGTGATTGTAAAGATGAAGAAAGGCATGTTACGTTGGTTGGGACACGTAGAAAGGATGAATGAAGAAAGATTGACGAAGCAGATATACAAAGCAAAAGTGTGTGCAAGAAGAGGCAGAGGAAGGCCACGTTACAACTACCTGGATCAAATAGATCGGACTCTGAAGGACGGGAACTAATACTACTAACTACTAACTAACTATACATAGTCGTGGTCGAGTAACGGCGATGGACTCGTCATCTGCCATGTTGGCAACTAAATATAACTCCGGCGGCCTTCTCACAAGGACCTCCGACGGGGTAGGCATAAGTATATATTATAGGCGCCAATGTGACAGATGCCGAGTTCGTCGCCGTTACTCATGCACGACTATAATATATACGCCTTTGAATTTCTTCTCAAATTCATGCAGGTTTCCTCTCGATGTTTTCTTTCACCGTAAAGCTCGAGGTATGCCTGGACTGATCCCTGTGTTCAGAAAAACTCATCGGTACAATCGGGATTTGGACTTTGCACTAAACAATTTATATTTAATATTACAATCTTTGTACTGAAAGCAACAACTGCTCGAACCACTCGGCCACCGTGGCCATTATTATTGATAACTAGCTGTGCCCGCGACCTCTTCCGCGAATTCCGGAAAATAACAAAAAAATATTGTTTAGTTTAGAAAAGTAATAAATAGTAACTAAATAAAAGTAGCCTAAGTTACTCCTTTTTACAAGAGCTATCTGCCAGTGAAAGTCCCGTTAAAATCGGTCCAGCCGTTTCAGAGACTATCCGGAACAAACAGACAGACAGACGGACAGACAGACAGACAAAAGTTGTAAACATATATATTTTGGTATATGTACCGTGTATACATCCATATGCATTTAGTAAAAAGCTGTTATTTCAATAATACAAACAGACACTCCAATTTTACTATATGTATAAATAATAATAATACGAATATAACAAAAATATGAAGTAAAATTAGCGCCTGCCATATATACTGCAGTCATTATTCAATGTAATCTTTTAATCAATACTACCTTGTTTCCTTAAGCTTGAAACTCATTGACTTCTAGTTATTCCTTTACAAACACCATCTGTATTGCTCGTCATACTACCACTGAAATCGGCCTAAAAAAAGCTTAAGTGGAATCCATGGATATTAAAAGAAACGGTGCAATTACGCAGCGACTGGCGTAAATAGACTAGCGGCTAGAGCTGGAAAATATTTCGGTCGGAAATACAGCATTGCTGGAGCGTAACTATGCTCCAGTCTCCTTGATACAAACCCTTGGGATACATTGTTGGGGTATAATATGACATTATACTTATCCGATTCAACCTATAGGAAATTTACGTATCTGACTGAATAACGTCGTGTAAATCTAGGTAGTGATATTATTAATCGGATCAGCCATGTCGAGAGAATGAATGAAGAACGATTGACGAAAAAAGTGTATAAGGCGAGTGTGAATGAAAGTGTTGGAAGTGGTAGACCTAGGCGGACGTTTCTAGACCAAATTAGGGACGTCTTGAAAAAAGGGCAAATACCCTAAGTCGAAGAGCATGTATGAAGAGAATAATGAAAGTGGACGAAGCGAAAGAAGTATGTAAGGATCGTAGCAAGTGGAAAGAAGTAGTCTCTGCCTACCCCTACGGGAATAAGGCGTGAATTATATGTATGTATGTATCTCATCCCTCATCAATATCAAGTGATGAATCCATAGAGAGTGTTAGCCAGCTAATGCGTAAGCTGGTGTTGGCGGAGAACCGGTCTAAATCCCCACTATTGTTGTTGTAACGTAGTAGGCCAATTGTAGATAAATGTGAATGTGATCTAATGGTTCGATCAGATACCAAAATTTCCTATCTTGGCTTAGTATTAACTAAACGTAAATACCATTTCAGAGATGCCTACCGCTATTCTATAGTTTAGTTCGGGAAAGGGATATCGTCTGTTCTTCCTTCGCTTCCGGCGTACTCTTAATATCTATCATAAGACGCTGGACGTTTCGTGTCGTCTGATTCTTGGCACCCCTCTGCGTGACATAAATTTTATTTAAAATTATTATGTCTAAACAATTCATATGAACCATATTGTAGAATAAAGTGTCAGTGTATTCGTTATTATAGCCCGGGTAATAAAGGCTACATTTAACCGACTAGCCCCGATCATTCTCATTCCTTTATTTTTTGCAATATTATGTATATCTTCTTTCCAGTGGTATAGGAAGTACCCACAACACTATAGTGTGCTAACGTGATAGATGGTGAGTTCTTCGCTGGTACTTAAGCACGACTATACACACGCCTTTATATTATCTCTCTAACATTTACAGGTGTCCTTTCGACGTTACCTTCACCGCTCGTGGTGTGTCTAATCACTGTACTCCGGTTCAGAAAAGTAATTGGTTCATTCGGGATTCAAACTTCCAATCCTTATGCTGCAGACTAGTTCTCAAACCACGCGGCCACCACGGCTCTTTATTATTGATCTTTAATGCGAATTCTCCTTACTATTCCTTAACTTTTTTGTTAATCTAAGGCTACTTACTTCAGTATTGATTTAATTAAAGTCAACAGTCAAGCATTTAATTATAGGTCACAAAGAGCTGCAAAGATAAATCAAACTCAATTTAATAACAAGACTTCTAACACTAGTTGAACAATTGTTACAATTCATGCTGATTTGGCGAGATGATACCGAAGACCTCTCGTAATTGCGTATGACGTAATCAATTAGACCCATTTACAGTGCGGTGACCCAATGATTTATATCGTCTCTTGGGTAACAATGGTTGGCGTAAAGCCTGTTTTTATTGAAGACAATTCTACTAATATTATAGATGCGAAAGTTAGCAAGGATGCTAGTTACTATATCTTAAATGACATGGCGTCGCACTATTGTCAAACTACTTCTGGTCTAGTGGTTAGAGCTTCTAACTGCGAAACTTGAGGTCTTCCCGCGTCATCATCACTGCAAGCTTCCCATGAGCTATATGTATACTATGAATATATGTACATAGATAAACCTCTGTGCGTTTCCACTTCTATCCACAATCTCCAAAGACTGTCACACACATTTTTATTTATTTACTAGCTGACCCGGCAGACTTCGTACTGCCTCAATCGATAAATAAAAGACCTAAACATTTGTATAAATTAATTTCAAAACAAACAAAACGTATTGAATAAAAAAGCATATTTTTAATGAAGCATGAAGTTTTATTATTATTTTCGACACATTAAATGTATTTATTTTTTGCCACAAATCTCCGTGTTCTGAAGTGCGACAGAATGATTGACATAATAGTTGGTTGTCAAATCTAATATCAAATATTATGGTGTGTTCAGAAACTTAATTTGTGACAAAACTTAAGATTTATCAAACTTATTCGAAATTATTCTATTTTTTCTCGCCTTTTAAACCTTCCCTAGACCACCACGAACATATCAAGACTAAGATAAGATAAATCCGTTCAGCCGTTCTCGAGTTTTAGTGAGACTAACGAACAGCAATTCATTTTTATATATAGGTATAGATTGTCTCACAATCACACAATTTTAGTTGAAGAGTTTTAGAGTTGAAATTACTTCGTAGCTTTTTCTTTATTACCTTTGAAAATATAAAGTTAATACACTACTATTTCGAAATACAATTTAAAACTAACTTACTTGGCGCGTGCGAGGACTTAAGCTAACATTGGCCGTGCGCGAAATGGGTTCTCTTTGACTCTCTCGGGACGGGAACAGTCCTTGTGATGTAAAACGATAAATGGTGGAGAAAATTTCTTTACGCTTTACACAAACTTATCGAAGCGCTTAAACGACACTATAAATGTGGCTTCTGGTATTTACCATAAAACATTAATTAAAGCCGGGCTTTCTATAGTCGCCTCTTAGACAAGTCGATCTCGAGATAATTATATCTCCCTAGGTACTGCTGGATCAATTACTTTTTTCTATCTTTAAGTAGTGATATGTCACACAACGAGCTTTATGTTCAAGGAAAATGTCATGAGGTAGGCACCTAGTATACGTTTAATACGAAAATTCTGTGACGTATTTGTAGTCGTTCTTGAGAAACACTCCGTCTGCCCTCTTTGGCACCTCTTGACCCTTGTATTAAGGTGTAATGATTCACAAAAAAAACTGTGCCCCACAGTTTTACCCGTGTAAATTTTCATTTAATTGATAGCAAAATAAAACATATCCTGCTTAGCCAGCTACTAGAATATATATGCCAAATTAAATCAATTCCGTTCTGTAGTTTTTTCGTGAAAGACAAACAAACATCCTGACAAAGTTTCGCTTTTATATATTACGATAAAAATAACAATATCCTCACACATTCCCACAAGGGTTCCCGAAGGGGTAGACAGAGGTGTTATTTAAAACCCACACCCATTATTAAAAATAAATATCTAATAATAAGATATTTATGGAACTCTGGAAGTTATAGAATAAATGTTATAAATAGGATAACGATGGAATCGAACCCATCACCGCGAAATAACCAGATGATTCTTATTTAGAACATTATCTTTTTCTTCTGTAGGAAGCTTTTTGTCTGTGTCAACTTTAGTATCCGGAAATATTTATTTAGGATATCCAAACAAATTGGACACTTGACCAAACAAATGTTAGCGTATTAAGAAATAAAAGAGGCCTTTCTTTCTTTTCATCTTGCTTCTACGAACCCATCGAAATACATTTGAACGAAATTTATTTCAATAAAAACATAAGTTAACAGCCCTGAGCCAAAACACTTACATTTTAAATAAAAAATGCGGATATTAACAAAAAAATAGTTCCTTTCCGCGAACTCTCAGGCTGTGGAATGATCTCCCCGTCGAGGCTAACCCTACTAACTACAGCTTGAAAAACTTCTAGAAGGATGTGAAAATATTCCTGCAGGGTCGGCAATGCGCGAGCGATACTCGTTAGTAGTATTAAATAGGTATATTAATATTACAGGCTTCAAAAATTATGTCTTAAATACATTCGACCCGCCTGATAGTCTCCTAGCTTATAATCACTAGTAACAATAGAGGTATCACTCACATATCAAAACACACCGACATGTAAAGTGGACAAACGGTCAATGTCGCTTTTACTAGCCTACTTATACTAGTATCAATGAATAATCTTGCTAGATTATCAAACTTTATTTACAATAACAACAATTAATAATATTTACAAAGAACAGTTGAAACTAACTACTTACAGATAAAATATTTGTCCCAAATCGGTATCCCGAGGCAACGTGCCAAGAAGACTAGCAGCATTGCCACGCTGGATAGCAATGCTGATTCTCTGAACGAGATATGTTCCAGCCCGCCTGTCACGAGAGGCCTCGACTAGACGGCGCGAGACCTATTTAAAAAGATGGTGAGCCTCAGGACCCCAAGGCCCCAGAGTTTCAACCGTAAATGCAGCAAATATGTAACCTGATTATTGTTTTTCGCGGAAGGAAACTCCTTTGGAACCGCGAAGTACGAGACCTTGGTGGTTTCAAGGTATGGGGTTGAATTCCCTGTTGATGGCGAGAGGTGTGGTGGTAGAAGGTGGAAGTGGGAAAGATGCTTATAAAAACATACTAAGATACAATTAGTAATTATCTGAGCCTACAAATTAGTAGCCATAAATACCTGACTTGTACCAAAACTGCCAGAAATTTTTACTACTTAGACACAAATATATCCCAACCAACTTTTACGTAATCGCATCTGTCAAATGCAGGCAGTAGAGCTACCCCCCGGAAAGAACATTCCGTATTCTATGTGACCTACAGCATAGTATATTTTAAGCGCTCTTTATATATCTATACATATAATAAAATTGGAGTGTCTGTTTATAATATTGAAATAACCGCTTTTTACTAAATGCATATGGATGTTCCGGCTAATCTCTGAAACGGCTGGACCGATTATGACGGGACTTTTACTGGCAGATAGCTGATATAACAAGGAGTAACTTACGCTACTTTTATTTACCGCACAATTTTTTTTAGTAAAATTCCACGTGGAATATGCCGAAGATGAAGATACAGCTAGTATATTCTATATATATATATATATTCTACACCTTCCCACGAGGGTCACCGAAGGGGTAGGCAGGTAGTATGTATAGGTATTACCCACACACCCACTTTCCGCCACGTATATATTTAAGGGACCAAAACGACAGACGGCGAGTCCATCGTCGGTATACGACTATAGGTACATACGCCTTTAAATTGCTTCTCAGACGTATGTAGGTTTCTTCTCGAGGATTCCTTCATCGTAAAGCTCATGATGTGACTAATTACTGTACTTAAGTGCAGAAAAACTTATTGGTACAGACGGGATTCAAAATTGCGATAATTGTTTCGCGGGCAACCACCCGAACCACTCGGCCACCACGGCTGTATTGATTGGTATCTTGTATAACACGTACCTATATATAAAAGTAGCTGTCGTGTTGTTTGGCACTCCACTTGCTAACTATGGATACGCCCGTTCAACTCTCAATTTTTTTTCCATTGGTCACACCAGGAGCTTTGCAGTGAAGGAATACATCGTGAGAAAACCTTTTGAAAGAAAATCTAGTCCGATTACACATATACACATGCTTGAAATACGATTACGGATTCGCCATGTGAAAGTTTGCCTCCTATATATATTTCCCGTAAAATGGGAGCATTGAGACGGCGTAGACATCCTGTAAAATATATATGTGTGTACACGTACACATATTGTATTAACTAAAGCAAAATGCATGTAGAAATTTCGCCGACACGAACTTAATAATTCCCAGGGGAAGCTCTGGCATATTTGCCGGCAATTTATTCGCACCGTGGAAGTTTTACGACGGAACTTACTTTAAGTCTACGAACTTAATGCGAGCGTGTAATGGTAGCATTATAGTGCATTAGCTTCGGTACTTTATCATTGCAATTTTACACACATGCGAACTTAAAACTGCCTGGTCGCTTTTCCTCTCCCTTCGCATGTCATCAAAGGTACATTGAACCCGCAACACAACGCTAACTCACGTCAACGTGCGTGACGTAATGTCAAGCAATATTTTCCGTCTGTTTCATTTACTGTTGTATAGTGATGAATGCTGTGATCTCCTATAATTGAAAAATCTCTAATTACGTGCTATTTGTGCCATTTTTGACCTTCTGTTAAGGTAGGTAACGTAGGTGTCTGTGAAGGTACTGCACCGGACATTCCAATCTTGAACGAAAGATCCACTGTGCCCTACCTCTCTTAATATGATACTTATATTCTCGATGTCTTCATTAATAATGTATCCTCGCACAAACAAAAAATACTTCAAGAAAACACTGTCGCTTCGCCTAGTAATTACATCAAAGGCTAACCATGGCATCAACGTCACACTAGCTCACGTCACTGTCACGCTAGCTCACGTCAATGTCACACTGACACACGTCAACGTCACGCCGGCTGCGTGTGGTGTGTAAAGTGATATAATTCCTCTTTATAATTCCCCCTGGTATTTTGTTTCGAATTTAGTTTGAGACATCAAACATGTTCATAAAGATATATATATATTTAGCATTTTCCATATTATGTATCACCCCACGAGCTTAAGGCACGTTGAAGGAAAACATCGTAAGAAAACTAGCATTAGTTTGAGAAAAAAAATCAAAGATGCAAAGTGATTGTAAAACTGCAAACAATTTGTCATCTGTCGCTTTGTCACCTGAATATATCTCTGACGAGAAGACAGTGCCGCACCTCTGCCTAACCGTTCTACGCTTGCGCCTTGTGGGAAGGCGTAAACATGTATAAAAAGTATAATTTCTGAAATTGTTCGACATGTAAAATATGTTCATTGTAATCGGTTCCTTTTATGGTGATATAATAATATATATATATGTACTGGCTGTGCTTGCGACATCGTCCACGTGGAATTTTACTAAAAAAAAATTGTGCGGTTTCTAAAGTAAAAGTAGCGTAAGTTACTCCTTGTTATATCAGCTATCTGCCAGTGAAAGTCCCGTCATAATCGGTACAGTGATTAGTCACACCAAGAGCTTAACGGTGAAGGAAAACATCGAGAGGAAACCTGCATACGTTTGAGAAGAATTTCAAAGGCGTATGTATAGTCGTGCTGGAGGAACGGCGATGGACTCGCCATCTGTCACGTTGGCACCTATACACCTCTGCCTACCCCTTCGGGGACCCTTGTGGGAAGGCGTGAGGATATATTATACTTATACATAAAAAACTATATTTATCAAGATAAATGTCATGGCCCTCTTCGGGTATAGGCCTCCTCCAAATGCCCCCACTTCTTTCTTCCTATCCTTAGCTGTCTTCATCCAGTTTACTCCCGCCAACTCAAGTATATCGTCCATCCAGCGAGCCTTTGGTCTACCCCTTTGTCTTCTGCCTTTAGGGCCTGCCCATTTTGTAACTCGTTTTGCCTTGTGTGGCCTCCTAATAAACATATAATCTGATTTACCACAGAATTGTTTATGAATAAAGGTTTGAAAAGGTAACGCCAATCCGTGATTACGATTGTAAGCCCATACATTATCAATGCCTACTCAACGCGGTACAACATACCAGACTAACTAATAATTGATAGGCCTTGACATCATTTTAATTAACATCCCGCTGTTCTCTTTTGAATAACAGACGAGCATCGAAGTAATAAGGACTGTTTTTGCTTGCAGACTCAAAAGCAAATCTAAATTGGATTCGGACGAAAATCGCCTGCCGAAGAGGGAGGAGATGGGTGAGTTTGTTTTTTGATTAATGAAAATATTTAATTGAAAACTTTATATAAGGATATGGGTTTCAATACCTGTTCTTATAAATATAATGATCGTAAATACATACATTGATCATACATAGAGGTTTATACATTGTGGAAATCTTGATCTATGTCAAAAAAATCATAATCATAAGTGCAGTTAGAACGACGGTGACAGACTGGCCATCTGTCACGTTGCCACCTAAATAAACCTGCAGAAATGTATCATTACACCTCTTTCTACCTTTTGGAAAGGAGTAAAGATATATAGAGACAAGAAGCGACAAGTCAAATGTTCAAAACCCATTTTTTATCATTGCCAACATTGAATACAGTTTACCAATATTACAGGGGTTATCGTATATATTTTGTAGCTTATGGTTATGTTCTTTTTATAAATTAATAATTTCGGGTTTTACCAATTCTATTGAAACGATATTGAATAATTGTCACCGCAGGTGTATGTCGGAAAGAATGCTACTGCGGATGTTAAGGTTCTCTGTCAATACAATGTCATCTTCCGTCAGGTTCCGTGCCTCTTTAAAACCTGCTGAATACTAAAGGTACTTAAAACGTTTCAGCGACGAAGGGACCGTAGACGGTGCTTCAGCACGCACTCTACTCCTAAATACATTTAAGTGCTAGCAGGACTGTAGTTCGCCGTCTTTCACGCCGAAGGCACGCCTTCACATACATCTCAATAGTCCAGGATACATACACATCATCCTCTCCTTACGGAGAGGCTGAGAGTGTAGAGCTGTGTGCCTTCTAAACTTACATGCCTCTTCGCTTCTTTCACATTCATCAGTCTCTTCATACATGCTCACCGTTTTTGAGTAACCGATCGGTTTGATCTAAGCACTGGAACTACAGAGGCTTGGATGTCAAGTTATAATTTAAAAACTTATTAAAATATACTCTTTTAAAACCTATCATTGCATCTTTAAGCTCGATGTCTACCACAATACTCACGCTTCAATCTTGTGATCTCTACTTTGCAGATCAATAATCCAGTCGTTACGGCTATATAATGTAAGAGGCGCTCCACCAATTTCTATTTGAGGTGGTCGCGGGATGCATGGAGTGTGACACGGGTTTATTAATTGTAGTGTGCGTGTGGCCGCATAGGTGATCAGTGTATACCGACAATACTCAAGCATTAGTGGAAGGTACACTATAGACTATAAGGAAGAATAGAGGGGCGCGTGGATGGCACTATCTATAATTGTGTAACATAGTTGCCATGTATATATAATATTTGTACACTCAATAAACATATCACTCACTTTTAAAATGTCCCGCGGCAAAAGGACTAGTATCCGTGTCATGAATAAATAATGATAAAAATAATATACTATGTATATCGGAATATGTTGCCATAAAGGATTCAATATTTGCAGCGCACTTCCAATATGTTATGTAGTTTCCTGTAAATTTCCTCCCTTTGTTGCTTCGCATGAATAGGTAAAGCCCGTGCGCTTACAATAAGCGCAAGGTTACCTTGAGCGATGAAATTAAAATGTATTGATTTTTCTCACTATAAAGTCTCTCCTTCTCAATTTCTTAAATAAGGATTCTTAATGTGTTCGCGTATTATTTACAGACTGTAAACGGTTTTTTTTCATACGGTTTCAAACGGTTTTTTTTCATTTTTTTCAAACAAGCATACGGCCCAGCTGATGGGAAACGGTTACGTATCACTTCCGCGTTGCCACTCTTGGCAGCATAATGGAACCAATCCCTCTGCTGCCAACACAATATAACATTCCTCTCTACTACCCAAGGAGCTCATAATGTACTAGACTTTATCTCTCGGACTTGCAGTTAGGTTGGAAGCTCTGGGCTTTGACTGCTTGGCAACGCGAGACTTAGCAAGTAACAAACAAAAGAGAGCAACAGACTCTTGTGTTATCATCCTTACCCCGAAACGGGCGCCCTCAGCTGACCTTAGGGTCAGCATCGCCCGAGACCCCTAGAGCTTCAAGCATCCTAAGGCAGTGGTAACCACTTACCATTAGGTATGGTATAAATAAAAAAAATACCCTAAGAAGTGTCTGGCTGGCCAAGCTACACGCTATGAGTGTCTAAAACAATCAGCCGCTCTTTGTAAGTTAAAAATATTGTTTAATATCATCACAAAATAGTATCAATCCTATTTATAACTAACTTACTAACAAATTTTACTAGGCCGAGTGTTGCTCAGTCTGGTAAAATTGTTCAGAATGAATAAATGTTTTGAGTTGAGGTATTTATAGAAAGACTAGGTTAGATGGGATCGCCGATTTGTGTTTTGCAAGTAAAATAAATCACGTTCACACCAAGGTCTACATTGTAACTGCTCTAACTACACATAGCTAACGTCAAGTCGTTTGTCTGTCACTACAATTTTCGAGCATGACAATTACATATATAAACAAATGCGAACGGTCGGAATGTATGACGAGACTGGAATGTGGATGAAAGGAGTCTGGAGATAACTGCCTGTCTACGATGCTAGACAACTGACTCTACTTTATCTGCCGACCCCGTGAGAGACTCGGTGTGATAAAAAAGTATATAAAAAAATGCACATGCACAAAAAATGAATTAAATACATAAAATCAAATGAATTAAATGCACTAAAAACCAAAGAATAATAATAATAATATATCCTCACGCCTTCCCACAAGGGTCCCCGAAGGGGTAGGCAGAGGTGTATAGGTAATACCCACACACCCACTTTCCGCCAGAGGTATATTAGGTGCCAACGATGGCGAGTCCATCGCCGTTACTCCAGCACAACTATACATACGCCTTTGAATTTCTTCTCAGACGTATGCAGGTTTCCTCTCGATGTTTTCCTTCACCGTAAAGCTCGTGGTGTGACTAATCACTGTACTTAAGTTCAGAAAAACTCATTGGTACAGTCGGGATTCGAACTTGCGACCTTTGCGTCGCAGGCAACTGCTCGAACCACTCGGCCACTACGGCTCTGAAAGAAGATCAACATTAATTGTGTTAATTATTGTAATTGGTGTAATCGATAGCTAACAATCAATAAATAAACATACGCTACGATGATGGTGCTCTTCAGACAAATTTGATTAAATATTGGCATACTAGCGACCTGCCTCGGCTTCGCTTGGGTTTAATATATCGACTTCGATGAATAACCCACGAAATGTTCTTTTCCGGCATTTTCAATCATTTTCAAGCAATTTACACAAAATCTCAACAGAAAATACACTTGAACCTTCTTTATTCATTGTTCTGTCTTTTGGTGAAAATTGCATGACAATCCGTTAAGTAGCTTAGGAGTTTATCGTGAACAGACAGACAGGTAGGCCGACAGATGCGGCTAGGTACTTTGTTCTATCATATGTAGTGATACTATTTATACAGTAAACATGTTTCTAATGTTTACGAGTAAAGTTGGCCTTATATTATTAGTTACGGTTTTTTATTTAGTATGTAACGTTTAATGAGTTTATTAGTCTATACTAATATTATCAAGAGGAAAGATTTGTATGTAGGTAAATATGTAAGTATGTTTGTAAGGAATTGGTTCAAAGAGTACTGGACCGATTTTAAAAATTCTTTCTGTGTTTGAATGCTACATTATCACTGATTAATACAGGCTATTTTAATTGTAAGAAAAAAATGTATGCCAAAATGTTTAAAAAATAAATGTCCTTCCGTGCGAAGCCGGGACGGGTCGCTAGTGCTATATACAGGCTGCAGTGTAATTTCTATATCAATATTGTGTTTTGTTAACAGAAAATTCGGAGCCACCACCGCCCAGAGCAACTGTGGAGAAACCGTTTCTGCTCTCAGATGGCAGGTAGTGACTACTATACCTTGTATAATAACCTAATAGCTTTTATACATAGGTTTCATCCTATTTTATAAAGGCTACCACTGCATAGGACACCAACACTGCTTACAACAACAACATCTGAAATAAGTATTGTGTTGGCCTTCGGGCTTAATCTTTACGCTCGCCCAAGGGAGGGTCCACTCTTCTAGAGGACAGGCGTCCGGTGTATCTTACAGTATGCGTACGTCGTAAGGGGTAACGGGGTACGTCGTCACGGAGTAAGGTGTATGAAACTCAGTAGGGTATGGTCAGTTAAACTGACTTAACCCTCATATTTCCAAGTAAAATAAATAAGAAGATCTCTTTTCTGTTGCTGTTTCCAAGTGACAGTTTACTTCCAAATGTCACGTTTGAATGTCGAACGCATTGACAAATATGGTATCCGTTTTTAAAAGTGGTCATAGAGTTTTAGTGGAACTACGGAAAATTTAAACTACGGTACAGATAGCGTCGGTATTAACGCACGCCGACTAGTGACTGCATATTGTATGTTCCTGAAGTAAGGTTGAACTGTTGCCAGATGCATACTATAGTGTTGCTAAAAGCGAATCGTTTGCAATATTTGCAGTTGAAGCCGAAATTTTGACATTCCAGCATTACTGACATTTTCATTTTACCTCATTGATAAATTGAAAATAAATTGTTACCTTTGTAACACGGTTATTGGAGTGATTACCAGCTTTCAGTTCTGCTATTCACAACCAATGCTTAAATGTACGCACTGATCGATTGTAACTGGAATTTAAACTAGTACAAATACATAATAACTTTTTGGATCTTTGTAATAATTTACTATGCAAGTTATAAATCTTTTTTATCATTGTTTGTTTTATATTAATAGTACACATGCCATTTTCTGGAGTTCTGGAGTTGGCCGCCTATCCTAGTGCTCTGAACTAACTCTTCAGTTTTATATAGTGGGTTCTATTCCCGCCCAGAAGTTATATATCCGTTACCTTAGTTTGGATTGTTGTTTAGACGGTTGTCTATGTGCTGAAGTACAATATTTGGTTCAATTATAAACCAGGTTTATTGATATGGATCTATGGCATTATTAATATAATATAATTATCCAACTACCTGGATCAAATAGATCGGACTCTGAAGGACGGGAACGTTAAGAGTACTCGAAACCGACGAGCATGTATGAAGAGACTGATGAATGTGGACGAAGCGAAAGAGGTATGTAAGTCTAGAGAGAACTGGCGCTCTATACTCTCTGCCTACCCCGTTAGGGACTTGGCGTGATGATATTTATGTATGTATGTATATTGCCATGTATTATATAATGCATTTTCTCCACAGAGTGGAATTGGAGGCTTGGTTGGACAAAGCTGCCTATTCCCACGGGGAGTCTGTCAAAGTCAGCGTTGTCGTCGCCAATCATTCTTCCAAAACCGTTCGACGGGTTAAGGTAACCACATAGTTGCTTTAGTATGAAACTCAAATCTCAGAACGGAAGCATTGCGCATGTAGCGGTGCAGAACGCGATATTGGTGCCCACTTGATTATTATGAGAGCGAACCTTGGATATGGCAGATGCTTAGAGTTTTATAAAAAAGCGTTACGACTTAGGTTGAATCTGCCTTAAAGATATTCGCAATAATGTAAAGGAGGGTGTGATTTTAGAGGGTTTTAAAGAGATTGAGGAAATGAGGCTGTGATTTTAGACTATAAGGCTTCTTAGTTTACATGGACACGGTGAAAAGATAATAATATATTATGCTAAGTATAAGTTTAGCTGAAACAAATCTCTAATTGCTGGTTTATTCTAGGCCCTTGTAGTGCAACACGTCGACGTGTGCATGTTTTCCAATGGGAAATTCAAGAATGTTGTCGCTATGGTGAAACGCATCGGGGCACCGGTAGCACCAGGACAAACCCATACAGAAACATACACTTTGACACCGCACAGAGGTAACCTATGTAGTTCAAATACACGTTGAGATTTTGCTTTCTTCAATGGCACGATCTCACCATTCACTTCTTCCACAGGCGTAACGAAAAATTGGATAGCTCTCGAAGATTCCTACACGAAAAGCGGCGCTAGTCTCGCATCAACCATAATTTGCAACAACTCACCCGATGACAGAAACGTGTTTGCCATTTACGTATCTTACTACGTCAAAGTAAAATTAACACTGAGTGCAATGGGGGGAGACCTTTCCATTAAACTTCCATTCATACTTACACACTCTTGCATCAACGAAGCGCCCACTGACAGCGTCATTGAAGAAGCGACGCATAAGATTATTCTAGAAGGGAAAGAGAATAGCGAAGAAGAGGATAGCAAAGATGAATTAGAAAAAGATAAACAGAACAACAACGAAGACGGAGAAGTCCCGGACACAGCTTTCGGTTACGATGTAGAAGTAAAATCCCCGGAAGACCATCGATGCGTTGCCGATGTCTTAGTCAATATTGAAAACAAAATCGACAGACCAAAAAAATATGACGGACAAACTGAAGTTCGTGCTGCCAAACCTAATGATGAAGAACTTGATCTGATAGTTAAATACCCAGGCACGGATACGTGATCCGACGAGGAACCAGATAATACAGGACAGGGAGGTGAAAAGACTGATTTGGAGATTAAACAAATCACAAAATGCAAAGATGAGGTCCAAATGAAAAGTGGTTTCACTGAGAATTTGAAACGGGCTGTGTGCTGCATAGATAGGCGACGGCATTCATAGCTCAGAATAGCTGATCGTTTACTTTTTTTTAATAAATTCACTTGTGCCAGTGTTAATACCTTCACGTCTTTCAGTTGATATTTTCAATGAAATAGCTTTTACTATATATTAATATGCTCTTCCGTTTTATAAAAGCAAAATAATATGATAATTAATATTATTAAATTTGTAGAATAAAACAAGTTTGTCAAATATTAAGACTTTAATCAAACGAAGTCAATCGAAAATCGTCTGAAAGTAGCGAACAATTTGAATGCGTTTTAATATAAGGGTGTTATTGTTACAAGACATAACTTGGGCCCAATGAAAAGCCTGAATAACGCATACAGAGTTTAAGTCAGTGTAGAATATACTTGTATTGACTTACTTTACTTATTAGGATTATCAACTAGAATACGATATTGATACATGATGATATGTAAACGAAAATACTATTCAATTTTGTCACGTTGTTCCTCGAAATAATAATATCTACATATTAGAGGATTATATTAAATACTCAGTGTATATACCTACTATAAGATTCAATGTGAATGTGTATGATAGAAAATAAGTTGAAAATGTGTGGAAAATAGAAGATGAAAGTTGATAAAATGTCTTAGAAGGAAAGGTAGAGGGAAGTAGAGGAAGACGCATCATGACGCATAGGTAGGTCAAGAAGATTGTGCAGGACAGAGGCCATTGGAAAGAATAACATCAGAGATGCCAATAAGAGCACAACTCCTAAATTTATTGTAATATTGGTCGAAGCATATCTTTTTTTTGCAATACCAGTTACAGCCGGAGTATGCAATGTAAACAGCCCTAAAGATTCATCTGCTGAACATTCCAACTGCCGTTCACCTTGATTTAGAAAGTGTATTCCATTTCGCGAGAAAATACAGTTCCCAAATTGAGCGTTTGGTATAAAACAGACGCTCTTTCGACGATTGATGTGCACTTTTTGCGAGCCACATCTGTCCTGCGAGGAGCCAAGCAATTATTTAACTTTAACGAGATCGCTGTCGACATTTAATGTTATATTGTTATTAATTGCACTCTTGTACAAAATGTTTCAGAAACGTTTAGTTTCTTCATCTTCTTCTTTCTTATGTAGCTCAGTAAGAGTACTTTATTCTGAGCTCACAGTTTAATAACTTAAATGCTTTTGAGGATGGTTTTCTATTACCACGACCTTGGCAATGAAAACTATATGATTCATATTCGCACCTCCAGTGAAAATGTTTGTTAACTAATTTAAAGATATATGGCAATGGCTTAGAAACCAGCCTGGTCTGACCTTGAATTAGTTGTAATTAAGTCGCGAGTCCGAACCCTATGTGGCCGAATTCCCTCATCGAATGTCCTATGTTTCACCTAATGCACCTGAATCTTAAGTATTTATGTAATTAATAAAAATAAGTTTTATGTAAATGAAATAAGTTTCTTTGTAGGTCAAGTTGCCATAATACAAGCTTTTCTTAGTCTGAATCTAGGATTATTATTTCTATTGTATCTGTAATTTTCAGGTCCCATTTGAGGACCAGTCTTTTATCAAGGCTTGCTAGAGGAAATATATGCAATTCGTAGTGACTCTAATTATTATTGGTAATGTTTTATATTAACATACATGATTATACGTGATTCACGCTCACGTCCACGCTGCATTTATAGTATTATAAAAATAATGAATATAATTAAATTTACATCGTATATCCGGGCTGTAATTGCGTACTTTACCTGCAATTTTGTTGAACAGAAGCTTTCGAGACCTAATAAGGTCTTTGAAATTAAAATATTCATCATCATTAACCGGGTGAATTACTGCTGGTGAAAAATATCTCACGATTAAAATGAAATGCGGCATGAATGTCAAATAAATTACGCACAAACGGGATTACTGCGAGCGAGTTCCCTTATTTGAGTTTTTATTATGATACATTCGCAATTACAAAATTTTGTAGAGGTACTTGAATTCCATGGGAAGTTGACAAGATATATATATATAGGTATTTTACACTAGACGAGCCCGCGATTTAACTTACGAGAAGTTTGATTGCGATTGAGACACTGCGATGGACTCATGTTGGCACCTAAAATACATCTCCCGCGAAGAGAGGAACGTCAAGAGGAAGAACTACTCGAAACCAACGTGCATGTATAAAGAGTGATGAATGTGGATGAAGCGTAGTAGTGTAGAGAGAATATTCTTACCTACTTCTGTTCTTTTACCTTAGCAGATTTTTCAAAACATCCTGTATATTTAATAGTTTTTATGTCAACGTTTTTTGTCAGATGTTTTAATGAAACCGTACTTAATTATTCTATTTATAGCCATCTGTGTCCCACTGCTGAGCAAATGTCTTTCCACTCCCCGCGGTCTAGCGCTACTTTCGACCAAATGCTCAGGTGCATGTCCATTTCGTCGCCATTTTCTTTTTGGTTAATATACAAACATAGATCTATTTTTTATATACCACTAACGTGGCAATCAAGCCAAATGGTAAGCGACTACCACCGCCACGGACGCATTCTACACCAGGGGATATCGCTCGCCTGTTGCCGATGCTAAATTTTATTTTACAAAACAAGAGCGTTTATACTCTGGACCGCAACTTTACGACTAGTTTCAACATAACTTGTGAAATGTTGCCACACAAAAAGGTACACACAATATTCAAAGACTTAATATATTCTACACAATAACATTATTTGTTCGCTTCCCTATAAAGCTTAAGAATTCTTGGTAACAAATCTCAGCGACATTGTACAATTTATAAAGAAACTACAGAATACAAAGACTTAGTACTTTTCCCAACCCAAGTGACTGACATTTAGTATACCTATTTTCGGACTGAAAGTTACTTATATTAATGTATGTTTTGAACGATTTATTGAATAGTATACCATTTTTTAATATTACAAGTCCAATAACTCGAAAGGTTTTTTTTTATTTGTCTATTAGTGATATAGAGCTTTTATAAAATGCGTTATTCTTACTTATTAAGCTTATGTAAGCATACAGCCTGCCTGTTGGTCAGCAGATTCCGCAGCCTAAGGATCTTTGCAACAGTAAAGGTTTCGCTCGCGCGATGCAGACTCTGCAACAACCTCACACCCTCTCGAAGTTCTCAATTGACCAAATAACAAATTGTATCAATAAATACATTCGCCTTTACACGTTAAGAAATTGAATAATTTTGTTATATATGGTGTACGATATTTGCAATATTTAGAATCTATACATATTCATCGTAAAACTTGGTTACAATATCAACAAGAGTCCCTTAAGGCAGAGAGAGTAGAGCGCCAATTCAAACTTTATTACCGAAAACATATGCCGTTAAATCGCAACGCAAAACCAAGGCTGAAGCTATATGAATACAAAATTAATAAAAATAACGGTTTTCTCAAGTACTTTATAAAAGAAAGTGTCATATTAAAACATCCCTGAGTGGGACGTTTTGCGAGAAAACCTTTCACAATCTAAAATAGATTCTCCATACGATAACATTCTTTATTTGTACTATATATAACGCCTTTTCACATCCGTAGTACCGACCCACACACTTACTTTGCTCCGGAGATATAACACATAGGTGCCAACGTAAATGGCGATCCATCGCCGTTACTCAAGCATAGCTATGCATGTCTTTTGCTTTCTTCTCAAGCGTAAGCAGATTTCCTCTCGATGTTTTCCTTCGCCGTAAAGCTCGTGTCTAATCACTGTACTTAAGTTCAGAAAAAAACGCATTGATATAATCCTGAATGCAGATAACTATTCGAACCACTCGGAAACCACAGCTATATTGTGTATTTTGATTGCTAGACTGTAGTATAATCTATTCGGTATTTGCACATAGATAATTCCATTCAAACTAACCAATTAATTCAAGTCAAAATCGATACATCATCATGAATCTATGCAACTTTAGGGGATTATGTACACTTGGGTGCATTTAATATATACATTTGCGTTCTTTGAGATGGGTTGCCTGTTTGCGGAGTGTACTTTTTAATAACTCCAGTCAAATTTATTAATTGTGATATATGGCGAGTCCATCGCTATTTTTCAAGCACAGCCATACATTTGTCTTTGCATATCTTCTCAAACGTGCAGGTTTCTTCCGTTATGTTTTCCTTAACTTTAAGGCTCGTTTGTTTATTCACTGTTTATACAGAACTCATTGGTACAGCCGAGGTCTGATTTGCACTGCAATAATATTATAAATGGCAAAGTTTGGGAGGATATTACCTCTCTTACGCCCAAAGAGCTGAACGGATTTAGAAGAAATCTGAAAAAGAGAATACATAGGCTAGGTTTTGTTTGTTTGTACAAATAAAACAAGATTTAAGCAAAGAGTATAACCGCTACATAGGTAGCTAATGAGGCAGTGCAGCTAAGGTTTTTTTGTTAATATTTTTTCAACGTAAGCCGCGCAGGTTGCAGCTTTGCCGGAAACCACTAACGGGTCATAATCTTGTTTGCCGGTTTCTAACCAACTTAAGTCTGAAAAATGAAATGCATAGTTAGCTTTACCTGCAACGTTTAGTTGAAGGAGGGTGTCCTTATTTATTCATTTCTTCTAACATGTTCTTTTAATAACCCTTAATTCTGAGTTCTCATTTCAATTTCTCATTAAATGGATTTTACGTCGAAATACCACCTTAAAAAGTGATATTTTTCGTGTTTTTTTTTGTGAACCCTTTTTGCTCGTAACTGTAACTACGCCATGACAGGAGACACGTCAAACGCAATTTGTCATAAGAGCATTTTAGGAGGCTGTACCTCTTTCAGTGTCGCCTTATTTTCAAAATATGTTCTTTATAGACAATTCCATCCACGAAGACGCTCCCCACTTCTTCTTCCTCATAGTTTAAAAAGTAAGTGTGGAACCTTCCACTAATATTTGAGTATTGTCGTCGGTACAAGCTGATAGCCTATGAGCGCACACACACACTACAATTAATAGAGTCGGGTCGTACTCCCCGCGACCCCCTTGACTAGAAGTTGGTGGAGCGCGTCTTCGTGGATGGCACTATCTATAGTTGTGTAAGTGGTACATTATTTTATTGTTTTAAAATCTGCTCATTTACTTATTTATTGTTTTCTATAAGCTTAAAAAGTAATACTAATTCGTTTTAAGTTTTTATTCAAACACACATTAGAGTACGTCTCATTTGTATCGAACAAACTTAAATATAGACAAGTCGTTAGCTTTGATTCGAATTTGATTGCCAAAACACGCGTACAGTTCTTACGTATGCATGTAGAAATGACAAACGCTGCTGTCAAATGTTGTTATTGTATCCATAAATTAGATTAATGACCATAGATTAGGAGTATTTTATATTAATGATTGATCTCCGCAGCGCTGCAACTAGATACCGACTGACATAAGAACCAACAACCAACGACTTGAATGTACATTTTAGTGTGTATTTCATTAATCTTTATGTCTCGTTATAGCGAAACATAAACATTTATCGTTTTATTTATATAGGTAAAGGTTAACAAAATGTATGAAAGAATATATTTTTTTTGGACTTACTGGATTTCGAGTATTCGAAATAGATACTCGACTAGAGTATTGCAGCATACTCTTACAGTATCTAGTCGTAGGTACACTTAAATATTCTAAGTCTCTAAAGATGCATCTGATTGTCTAGTTCCCATAGCACGAGCTTTGCTCCATTTGGGGATATTTTAAGCGTTAATTGATTATTATTAATATCCAGAGATATTCTTATTTATATATGTGTAGCCTCTTCGATCATTGTAATATAGATAGGCTATTGTGATGCGGGTTAACCACTTAAAATATGGTTTAGTTAGGAGTAACATAAATATATTATAAACGTACATATAGTGGGTGTGTGGGTATTACCTATACACCTCTGCCTACCCCTTCAGGGACTCTTGTGGGAAGGCGTGGGAATATTGCATATATATATTTGTCTGTATTAGAGTCACTCTTAAACACGAATCATGTAATTTTGTAAATAATTAAGCTATGTTTACACTTAAATGCACTTAAACATACACTTAAATAGTAGGTGAAACTGTAACTCGACATATTTTCAGTGTTTGTATATAATGTAAATAAAATTACTGAAATTAACAAATCATTCTTTTACTGTACTCTGTTGAACCGAGAATGGGTAACCGTCCATCCCATTTACCCTCACCTGCCGTTCCATACATAACGTATTTCTATAGATACTACGAGATCAACAAACGAACGACGTGCCTCATGGTGAACAGTTAATTATCGTGACCCTAAAAACGTTTGGAGGTGTGGAAATATTCGAAGAATACCTTAGAACTAATCAGGTCACGTACTGTGAGGTTTCAAAGGATATTTCTTGTGCAAATGCTGACGTTGTGATATGAACTCGCGTTGAGGTTTCATGAAAAGATTGAAACAGAGTTCCATGTATGAAAATATTCTGTAGGCTAGCTAACTACTTAGTGTGGCTTCCAACTCTTATCATCAGACGAGCTGCATGCACCGTGCTGATATAATATATTCATATATAAATGTAAATATCGTGAAGGAAAATAGCGAGAGGAACCCTACATACGTTTAATAAGAACTTCTTATGGATAGTCGTTGAGAAACGGCAATGGACTCGCCATCTGTCACGTTGACAGCTTAAATATATCTCCGACGAGAAGTAAGTGTGTAAGTACTACACACCTCTGCCCACCCCTTGGAAAAGCATGCAGGTATATAAAATAACGCAGTTGAATCCTTGATTCAACAAAATGCGCCATTTTTAATGAAACCATTAATTATGCAAAACTAGGTAACAATTCCCAGACGTTAGTGTCAACGTGAAACTTCTCAGCCCCAAGCAGTCGACCGCACCAAAAACTTAAAGTATCAAAGTCTACAAAGTCCTTAAAGAAAACTCAAACATCGTCTTTGAAACTTTCCTCCCGTGGATCGTAGACAATTAACAACTTCCAGCTGGCAAAGTCAAGCTTTATATCGACCGGATTAGAGAGTTGGCTTTGGTCAACAGCTTCATGAGCAACAGTATTTTTAGTACATTCAATTCTTGGATAAGTCAATCATTTTGAATGAAAATACCTCTCTCTGGTGGCTCGAGTAGCTACCAGCACATATATTGCAAGTTCGCTTGGCAAGGAAACCATCTCGTTTCGAAGATATATTTGCGGACCGCATGCTTGTTTGCCACCCAAGAGGCATAAAAAGAAAAAAAAAGAAAAATGTGGACGAAGCGATAGAGGTATAAAGAGAACTGGCGCTCTATACTCTCTGCCTACCCCGTTAGGGACTCGGCGTAATGTTATGCATGTATGTATGACAGAATAAAAACCATCCCTTATTAAAAAATAACAGATAAACTAACAACCGACGTTAGTAACTTGCTGATGTTAGTTCTCATAAAGCTCTATAAAACAGGATAGTATCACGCTTCACTGTTATGAGCCATTAAAAGCTATGGCACGTGATTTGCTTTTTAGTTACTTTTCAGTGTTGGAGCCGGAAAATAGCAATTTTATAGTCGTCAAAACACCAGGGTTGAATGACCGCGCTAATGTTTCAACCATGTTGCAATTATTCGACTTTTAATGCTGTCCCATGTTGGGCGCCCATTAATTATTCAAGTCATTAAAAACCGTTACTTAATTTATGATTTAAGCTTCCTTTGAGCTTTAATGTTTCGTTGATGATTATGGCAATCGTATAAAAATATATATTTCCCAATCAAGTTAGAATTAATAAGTTAGTACTTACAGCTTTGACCAATTAAGTCAGTGCTATAAAATTTCCTTGTGAATTCGCTGCTAAGGCGTAAATGTATATTGAAGCATACTTAAATGATATTGTCACTGTCTGTTTTAACTGATTACATGACAGTCTCAGCCTACAAATTATTAATACTTTGTCCATGCAAGCTTAAGATAATTAAATAACGCCCTCTTTCTCTCTTTACCCACGTGGTGATCAGATACAAAAGTTTGCTGCGGAAAAGTACAGCCGTAAAGCCGCAAATTAAAAAATACTTCAATGTGTAGATTTTTCGCTCAAAACACCCATGACGAAATTTGTATTCAATGAAGCCGTCAAAGTTATCGAGTCCTCTGATTAAGTTTCCAAAGCCGCCGTGGACATGTTGCCAAGACAGTTATTATCTTGTTTTTAAGACGGACAAAACATTTTTTATGTGACGTCATTTTCAACATCGTTAGAAGACGTTAAGCAAAGAAATGTAATAATAATAGTATCTTAGAACAATTCTAGATGAATTGAGTTAGTTTCAATCTACGCAAAGCTCATTTAAAAGGCAACTATACAGCCCCGTGGGTGCATTGGGTTTAGTCCCGCACGGGATAGACAAATAACGTTATTTCTAGACTTACAGACCTTTCTCGCTTCATCTACCTTCATCACTCTCTTCATACATGCCCGCCGGCACCTCGCCGATACCTCTTATATTTTTTTATAAGAGCAATAAAAACCACGTAGGAACAAACAACGTGTACAGCGCGATATTACTCGTCAGGGAATCCTACTTAAGTCAGTAGATATAATAATAATAATATATCCTCACGCCTTCCCACAAGGATCCCCGAAGGGGTAGGCAGAGGTGTATAGGTAATACCCATACACCCACTTTCCGCCGGAGGTATATTCGGTGCCAACGTGACAGATGGCGAGTCCATCGCCGTTACTCAAGCACGACTATACATACGCCTTTGAATTTCTTCAGACGTATGCAGGTTTCCTCTCGATGTTTTCCTTCACCGTAAAGCTCGTGGTGTGACTAATCACTGTACTTAAGTTCAGAAAAACTCATTGGTACAGTCGGGATTCGAACTTGCGACCTTTGCGTCGCAGGCAACTGCTCGAACCACTCGACCACCACGGCTTTTATTTTTAAGTCAGTAGATAATTGGAGATAGGTCTTTTTTATCAGAAATACGCAAAATTTTTAGATACTTTCCAACCGTCAAAGGTAACCGTGAAACACATCTAAATACCTCAAAAACATACGAATGTGACACATTGGATTACTAAATTAACACGAACGGGAACGAAAACGTAATATTTCAGCGCATTTCGCTTGTTATCTCCCTAATGGAAGCGATACAGAGATGACAGATGAGTACCTCAAGGCTAATTCATACTGCGGGGGTAATATTTTTGAAAGCATCGTTTTCAAATGTAATTTATTATCTAAATCCCTGTTACGTCGCAACTGTTAGCTAGATAAATGACAGGCTTATACAATTATTGCGTTAGCTACGTTACCAAACTAAACAAAATAAAACACCAGAGACCTCGATCAAACGATTTGAAACCTCATCTATAATTTAGCGAACCATGGTTACCTGAGGCGCAGGAGGTTCAAATATTTTCATTCGTAATTTGAAAATTGCATAATTCACGACACGAGCTTTGCTGTGACGAAAGACGTTGTATGGAAACCTGCACTGGTTGCAACTTCGTAGATCCTTAATATTGTCGTTTTGAAGTCCAAATATATTTCTGCCGCAAATCCGCAATGAAGAGATTCGCAAATCAACTGGCGTGAATGAGGGCGTGATTGTAAAGATGAAGAAAGGCATGTTACGTTGGTTTGGACACATAGAAAGGATGAGTGAAGAAAGATTGACGAAACAGATATACAAAGCAAAAGTGTGCAAGAAGAGGCAGAGGAAGGCCACGTTCCAACTACCTGGATCAAATAGATCGGACTCTCAAGGACGGGAACGTTAAGAGTACTCGAAACCGACGACCATGTATGAAGAGACTGATGAATGTGGACGAAGCGAAAGAGGTATGTAAGTCTAGAGAGAACTGGCGCTCTATACTCTCTGCCTACCCCGTTAGGGACTTGGCGTGATGATATGTATGTATGTATATATTTCTGCCAAAAGGAGGATGCTATTTCACCATTTACTACCCAGCCCCCCGGAGACTGGTGATAGCGTGGGAACATACACACATGTGTACATAAATCTACGTATTAAATGAATAATTTTGTAGTGACACAAATACAAAATGTGTGAATTTCTGCTGTAGATTGTGTGAACGCCTTTATGAATTCAAACTAAGCAGTTTTAAACCTACATGCTTATTCTGTAAATAGATACTTGAATACCGAATGAGTATGTGCAAGAAGAGGCAGAGGAAGACCACGTTCCACCGGACGAATCGAAAGAGGTACGTAAGTCTGGAGCGCTTTAACTCTCTGCTTACCCTACCCGTTAGGGACTTGGCGTGATGATATGTATGTATGTATGAATACTGTATGAACGTTAACTATTTGTTTATAAATCCCTATTTTATGTGCGTGTGTGTGTGTGTATTCGCAAACGATATTCTGCCATATATTATATAAATAAAATGCCATATAATATAAAACCCCAACGGGGAGCACATTCCACAGACTGAGCGTTCGCGGAAGGGAACTCCTTTGGACGTCACACTCACATTCACGTGCCAATTAGGGACTCCATTGCAGGAACTTTAAGCTGTTAGTAGTGTTAGTGTACTCCCGAAACAAAATAAGTTTAACTCAACTCACTGGGGAGACTGGCTGTGAGCCCGACAGCAATGTAAGTATAAACTGCTTATTAAAATGTAAACTTTACGCAAGAAAAACTTGACACAAAGGCTTTTTAGCCGTAGAAAAAAATAATTAAAAACCGCTAAGTTTCATAGAAAATTTAATATAGACTTTGAAATTATATCCGTGTGGCTGAAAAAGCTCCATGAAAGTAATTATAAATACAAAGTCTAGAAATTCAGCTTCAAAACATGAGAAATATAAATATTTTAACTCTTGGGCTTACGAAAAAACACAGGTTAGTTTAAAGGTCCTCAAGGGTCTGAGGTAATAGGGCATACCTCACCCACTTTTCGCAGAAATAATATTCAGATGCCAACGTGATGGATGGCGAGCCGGTTGCATGAGCACGGCTGTACATATAATTCTCAAACGTATAAAGATTTCCTCCCGATGTTTTCTTAAGGCTCATGATCTGATCCATCACTACTTAAGTTCGATTAGGACATTCAAATAAAAAGCACCCTTCATATCTTCTTTCCTACCTGTACGTTAATTTGTGGTCCAAATATAAGTACACGTACCTATAAATGTACAAACCCATGTACACACTGAACAATGCCATGTCCCTATTTATTTATTCCATTTCATATTAAAACTCTCACAGAACATAAATTACAACAGTAGATTAACAATTAGTCACACCACGAGCTTTACGGTGAAGGAAAACAACGAGAGGAAACCTGCAAACGTCTGAGAATCAATTCAAAGTATAATCGTTCTTGAGTAACGCAATGGACTCGCCATCTGTCACGTTGGCACCTAAAATATATCCCTGGCGAAAAGTGGCTGTGTGGGTACCTACTACCACCTATACACCTCTGCCTATTCCTTAGAATCCAGTCGAGTAGGGCAGAGTAGTTAGGCGAGTCCACCAATGCCCAACGCTCAATGCATGCACCTTTGAAACTATTTTCAAAAGTAAGCAGGTTTCCTCTCGATGGTTTCCTTCACCTTCTCATCGGTACAGTTAGCTTGAGCTTGCAATATTTGCCTTGCAGTGAACCACAGTGCCCCCACGACTAGTATATTAAATAAGGACCCTTTGTAAATAAGCTACTGACTTCAATGATGCATTAGGACAGGATGCTACGAACATACACAATTCACAATACATTGTGAACGAGGCCTATTCCACACTCTCTGCTTTGTTTAATGTGTTGCAGAGATACGTATCCAGAACGATTGTAGTTCATTTTAATATTGAACTATATGCGTACGTTATAAGGATCAGTCTGCATTGAGTTAATTTCCAATCGATTTCCCATTGTTGGTTTGTTCAATGCATTGGAGTCGTGGAATTGTTAAATGAGAAGAGTTGTTAACTTTCGTATGAGGTCAATGCGTTGATTGGGTTATGTGTGACTTCGTGTTAAGTTATAAATGTAAATAATTAGTATTTATTAAAGTGATTAGTCACACCACGAGCTTTACGGTGAAGGAAAACATCGAGAGGAAACCTGCATACGCTTAAGAAGAAATTCAAAGGTATATGTATATTCGTGTTTGAGTAACGGCGGTGGACTCGCCATTAGTCACGTTGACACTTTTATATATCTCTGGCGGAAAGTGGGTGTGTTGGTACTATCTATACACCTCTGCCTACCCCTTCGGGGACCTTTGTGGGAAGGCGTGAGGATATATATAGTACTTATTAAAAGTATTTCAGAATAAATCACGGTTTCTTATAAGCGATCCGTACTGGCCGAATGGTTCGAGTAATTAATTGTCTAGATTGCAAAGATCGTTCGAACGTTCGAAAGTTCGAATCCCGACTGTACTAAGTTTTCCTGAACTTAAATTCAGGATTACAGTGATTAGTTACTCCACGATATTTTACGGAAAAACTACTTCCTTGTTATATAGGCACGAGGTCGTCTGTATCTGTCACATTGGCACTACCTCTGCCTACTCTCACAGGGATCCTTACAGCACTCACTTCATGAGTTTACAACGAAAGAAAATATCATTGCGAAACTTATATACATCTGACAAGAATTGCAAAGAAATAGCAAAATCGAGAGCGAAAAAACCGTAATGTGGTTTCTATTACACCTCTACCTCATTTGGGGATTACATTATCAATTTTACTACGTCACAATAGCAATGTACCGTATAATTCTCAAACCTACACCCCGCTGAGACCTCGTGTGTTTATACTTCGCTAAGTTCCTTGGACACGGGTTGGCACTTAGCTGTATTGCTCCAGGGAAATGATTTTATGATTACCCTGTTATGTTAGACAGGCTTGAGGGTCGACGCTCTTCATGATACGATAACGTTCTTGGGACTTATTTCACTCCCAGGCAGTAAATAAACCTGTATTGAGGAGTATTCTGTATCTCCACTGCTTCTATATCTGTCTCGCGTCTTTGTCCGCTTAAAAAACAAATTTTGAATGGCTTTGCAATTAAATACTAATATTAATTAAGAAATATGTGAAACACATATTTCTTTCAAACATATCAAAATATGTATTATTATTAATATCTTATTATATTAGTATTATATATTATTATATTAGTATCTTGTATTATTAGGGTATTTGAACTTGATTTGTTACTAACCTAAGGAATGATGGGTTGCTCATACAAACTTTCAATACCCTATTTCACCCAGTGCAAACCTTTTTTGTGATAAAAAATGGCATGACCTTCGTTCAGGATATATCTTATCTAGCTTGCTAATTTTTATTATGATATTTTCAGCCGTTTAATCGTGAAAACGTAACAAACAGACAAACAGAGCTACTTTCGGCATTTATAATATAACCTCTGCCTACCCCTTCGGGGACCCTTGTGGGAAGGCGTGAGGATATAATATTTTATTATTATTATAATATTAGAAGGTATGGATAAAAATCTGGACATGTTTACTTCAAGACCCTGTGGCAAATTTAGCTGAGTAGGCTGAAGCCTAGAGCAAATTTGGGTCCAAAAGAATTTATCTTGCGGAATGAAAATAAAATATAATTTCAATGTCATGGAATAAAAAGAAAAAATATTTTTTTTATAGGAAAACCAAGTGCAGTTGTCGAAAGTCTTTGTGTTGCATGCTGCTACTCAAACCACTCGGCCAACACGGCTCTAAGGCACCTGACTACTACACACTACACTATGAGTACTAGTAAAAAAACACGCCTCTTGAGTTATTAGCTCGCTCAAATATATTTGAAAATGGAAACTGTCACGCAGAATGTTGCCAGCTACGAAAACACACCCATATTGCAGATTGGCTGAATGTCGAAAATTTCCCACAAACGGGCACATTAATCATGCATTCCTTCAAAACAAACCGCTCAGGATATTGCATCAGTTGGAAAGCAGAGTGGATCGCGAAATACTTTACCACAGAAAATACGTTAACTTAATTATTTTTAAGTGTTTCTGCCCTATTCATAAGCTTTAGGGACCAAAAATCATAATTATTATT
>JACCPG010007262.1:0-19253 GCA_016069955.1 Drepana arcuata
CCTTCGGAAACCCTTTGGCTTGGCGTGAAGATATATATAAATATAAAACATTGCAACTATTGTACTGATAAACCTTTTTTGATATGCCCCACTGCTGGGAAAAAGTAAGCAAGCCTTAGAACTTACTAAGGCATTATTACAACATAATCAAATGAAGCTAAAACTATTGAATCTAAGTAAATCTAAATATTATTGCAGTACTACGTTCTGAACGAGGTGATGCTAGTTAATCATCGAGAATTAAAATGCCTTTCGAAGTCGGTTAAACACATTAGGTGTGTATCCATCTGAATAAGGAAGATGTCCTATAATTAAGTAGATACCTCAGCAGTCAACCCAGATACTTTCGCTGGAAAAAGACGCTCACCTGCTTTTTATCTTCACCGGATTTCTGTACAGTTCGTTTCCATTGATGTTCCCGCCACGGTAGCGTAGCATCAAATCATATAATCAAGCCAAGAAAACGGTAGTACTATGACATGAATCAAGTTGTTCTTTCTTCTAAAAGTGGAACTATTACTGCGTAGAATATTTACAAAATAAATAATAACTATAAACGAACTTATTTAATGTATAGAATATACTAAGACCATGTAATTGCAAAATACAGGAAAGCTTAAATGACAGATATACATAATATATTGTAATCTGTCAGTGAACTGACGTCTATAAATATGTCCCTTTTCCCTTGAATAATTTATTGAAATAGCGCATCATCGTTGTTTCAAGCGAAGCCGGGACAGCTAGTAGGTAACGGTAAATAATGTTATTTCATGAAAAGTCGTCGTTAATAACTTAACTAAATATTAGCATTGGTGGTAACCGGTCCCTGATCCATTGATTAAGATCGTTTAACCCTGCTGTTACTACGTCATCCTTATTCTCCCGCTTGATTACTTTGAAGGCTTGCCTGATAGACAATAAACGAAAAATTAAAACCGAGAATATTTGAATAATTTTACTGTAAGGATTATGGAGAATAGGAATCAATTCATTAATACGTTTTTTCAATCATGGAAACGCACACAGCTTTTCTAATGTAGATGAAGTTCTATATAAAATATTTGCGTCGAAAGAGTTCAATTATGTGTAATCAAATGTAACGAATAATTCTAACCATTATTACGTTCGCGGTTTGAGAACGAAAGTTTGAAAAAAGAACGAAACTTATAACGTATCACGCACATACCAACTTAGTATATTTGTTTTTTTTTTCTAAGCACACTTTCACACCCTTATAGAGATTGTAGGTATGTAAAGTAAATAAAATACTAATTTTGTAACAGTATTACGTAGATAAAAAATATATAGGTATTTATATGATACATAGTCTCGTGATACGTCCATATAAGGCCGTGGTAAGGGCCTCCATAAACTTAATCAAACCTTTTTGTCGAAGGTTTTATTTGGGTACCAACGACGCAGATATCTCAATCACTCAGAAATAATTTCGAATGCATCATTGGATCACAACTACCTACAATGTAAAGCTCTTAATAGGTAGGTAGGTACTGAGAGTTTAGAATAACTCTATGTACACTTGCAGGGTTGCACCTTAAAACTTAACTGCTGTATGGCGCAAAGATTTGTTTTAACTTCGTTATTGTTGACTTTCGTTATAAATGTTACGGAACATTTTTATTGGCCACTACACTTCTCACGGCAATTCAATTATGAATAAAAATAATGCTTTATGAAATCGCCAGATGGAGTGTGAGACCTGTTTTAAGTCATCGCAAGTATTCTAGTGATGTGTAACCAACGATTATTGCAGAATTTTCTAATAAAAAAACAGTTTGTCGAATTACGGAATTGTAATTGAATTTTATTTTTATTGTGTAGCATACATACTCATAGCTGGTTTTAGGTTCGACTTACATTCTTTTTTACATATTCTTGACAAATTTAATCTGCTACATCTATTCATTCTTAATGTACAATATTCGGATGTCCGAAGATCCGAAGAATAACACTAATTAACAATCCCCTACTTATTTTGGCACTTAGTTTTTTCTGATATGATTTTGTTATATTTTTTGTTTTTAATCCATTAAGAGCAGCCCGGAATACCAGAGCGAAGCAATTTTATTGCATACACACAAATTGGTATAAAACACATGTATACATTTATACATACATACATACATATAATCACGCCTCTTTCCCGTAGGGGTAGGCAGAGACCACTTCTTTCCACTTGCTACGATCCTTACATACTTCTTTCGCTTCATCTTCTCTTCACTTTCATTATTCTCTTCATACATGCTCTTCGGTTTAGGGTACTCTTGACCTGACCTTTTTTCAAGACGTCCCTAATTTGGTCTATTTATGTAAAAAAATAATAATATATCCTCACGCCTTCACGTGTATAGGTAATACCCACACACCCACTTTCCGCCAGAGGTATATTGGGTGCCAACGTGACAGATGGCGAGTCCATCGCCGTTACTCAAGCACGACTATACATACGCCTTTTTTTGAATTTCTTCTGAGACGTATGCAGGTTTCCTCTCGATGTTTTCCTTCACCGTAAAGCTCGTGGTGTGACTAATCACTGTACTTACATTTAGAAAAACTCATTGGTACAGTCGGGATTCGAACTTGCGACCTTTGCGTCGCAGGCAACTGCTCGAACTTCGGCCACCACGGCTCTACTAGATTTATATGTAACATGTATTTTGCTCTTCGTCAGAAACTTAAAACTTACCCAACATAAAGTTAACGTCTAAATAAGTAGGCAAGTACAGTTAATTAGCCTACGAGGCTAAATTACAAAAGCCGTAATCACTTAATGACATTAACAACATATGTGTTTTATCACGTCACTGGGTATTAGGGACAGCCCTGAAGCATAACATAAAGTCAGATTCAGAAGCTCTACCAAGTTTGTCACTTGCTTATTCTATGCTAGCTTCTGGCCGTAACTTTGTCTTTTCATATTTGCATTAAAACCTCCACCTATTTGATAAACATCTGGCAACAACCATACTGCCAGCGTCATAGTAAGTGGAATTTTGTTGACTTTATACTGTGTGTAAATGGTTGTCTTAGCGGCATAAGGATGCCTTCTTCTACCTTCTACAACCGCACCTCTTGCCTTCGAGAGGGAATCAATCCCCATACCTTGGAATCGCAAAGGTCTCGTACTACGCGGTTCCAAAGGAGTTTCTTTCCACGAACGCTCAGGTTTCAGGAAATATTCCTGCAGGGTCAGCAGCACGCGAGCGATACCCCTGGTATTCCAAGCATCCATGCAGTAACAGCTTACCATCAGGCGGGCCACATTTAAAAAAATAAAACTAAAGGGAATGAAGGTTTATAGGGCTCTTGTTGCGATGCGAAAGCGATACCATCAACCTATTGGCATAGCTTGATAGAGAGATATAACACGCTGTCTGTAAGACCCAAGATCACATACATCTTCGAATTTATCATCGGACATATGCACGTTCTTAAAAAAGAGTTTTCAATGCATTTTTTAAATTACAAATTTTGAAGCTAAAGTGATGTGTAAGTCTAGAGAGAGAACAGGCACTGTTTACTCTACCTACCACGTAAGGAACTTGATGTTGTGTATGAGTGTATGTAGGTATGTATTTATAAGAAATACACAATTCAGATTATCAAGGAACAAGTGTAACAAAATACGTCTTCTATAAATATGTGTTCGAGAGGTTCTTGACATGGATAAGCTAACTAACAGAGACCACAAATGATGGATAATATTTCAATGTGGATTCTAGTCTTATAAGTTGTTTATGAATTGCAAGTGAATTCTGTGGGAGGAAGGCCAAGAAGGTATTATTTCCACGCAGTACAGTTATATAGTTCAGTTTTCTATGAATAACTATGGATGCTCCTAAAACCCGAGGAATAGCCCTCCTTTTAAGTCTTGCTTTTTAATGCTTCGAACCTCCTTTTATTGAGAGTTTATGGTGATTTATTTTCAGCGCTGGTTTATTGATATACAAATTTTACTTTGCACTTTATATTTCAACGAACATATATTATGATAATAAAAAAGGAAAAGTAGAGTAGACCATGGCTCAATATATCATAAGAGTCAGAAATTATGTCAAAGAAAAGGGGAGGAAGGGCAAAAGGATTGTCCGAGACAATTGAAAGGTGCTCGCAGATACTGACAGACAATATAATCTAGTTCTTAAATATATGATGATGATGATGATGAGAATATTTTCTTCCTTTTGCTAGTGACTATGTTCCCAACCAGAACTAACGGGCTTCACACTATTATATCAAGAGAAGTGCTAATTTAAATAATATCCACGTGTGTAGCGGAGGATGGAGGCTTTCTCTCGTTGGTCTAATTTCGGCACTATACATTGTTATCGTTACGCCTTACGCCTGCCCACTTATATCTAATTTAAAGCGTATTATTTGGGAACAATTTATTGCAAAAATAATTAAGTCATTATTGAGGAACCTGTTCTTAAAGATGCAAATGATACATCAAACTAATAGCTGAAATGAACAATAAGCGGTTGCTGCCTAGTACGGGTGAACAAAATGGACTTCTTCAAACCAAACAAGAGCCGTGGTGGCCGAGTGGTTCGGGCAGTTGCGATAAGTAAGAAAAGCAAATTTGATCCTCTGCGTTAGAAATTTCGTTCGACCCTACCTCTCTTCAGCTGCAGGTTGAGCGCGATTTAGGATGAAATGTAAAGCATCGCGAACGAACGATTGATAACTATGATGTCTATAAATCAGCCCCTTGTCGACTCTTGAAATAATATTACCATAGTACTTTCACGGCTCCGGTTCGGAGGACACGAACTGCTAGAAATATATGAATTACAAGCCGAATCGTTACAACTTTAATGTTTCTCGAAAAATCGCAAACGAATAATTGCGTCATTAATATTTTCCCATAAAATTAAATCATCACTAAAATCGTGATCATAAAGTTCATCAGTGGTGATGAACCTAAGGTCAGTCCCCGATAGTGGTGTACAATTTTCCACACACAATAGTCATTGGCCTTCATATCCGTTGCGCGTTGGTGAGCCTTTTGTTTCAGGCCATGCGCGCTGACAGATCCCTTGTACCAAAATGTATGAAGATACTACTCCGAATACATCCGCTAGGGGGCGTGAGGTCATTTTATTATATTTTTTACATAATTAAAACAATTGCATTACAATATCACTGCTACGATCCGTGTGAATGAACTTTTATTACATTAGGATGAACTCTTATGAAACTAAGGTACTTAAAAAATATAATGATATTCTATTCGGTATATTTTTTCTCATCATGAGTAGTAATTACTCACATGCTAGTCCATTGTTTATTCAATTTCAAATTTCAAATGTTTTACTTAAGCGAAAGTTAGTTTAAGAATGTTTTAAAAGCAATCTACTAAACTTTCTTTAAAAACCTTAGCCATGAATTTGCATATTGAAAAATATGAACCAAATTCATTAGCCACTCCGCTAAGTCGGATAAGTTTTTGAAGACGAAAACTAATTTTGATTTCGCTTTAGAGCAATAGACATGAAAAAGGTCAAAGAAAAATTATCTGTTATTATTTTTTAAACAGTATGTAGGTGTTATTTGTTTTTATATCCTCATGCTCATAGCAAATTATACCTAATATTGTCGTTATTACACTCAATGAACGGAACGATGGGGATAAAATGGGATGGGATGTACTGAACATATTAGAGCTATCTTCTGAATTTAACTGCATGAAAAGAAGTTCTTGCTTCAAGCTTGATATCTCAAGGTGTCAACGTGGCACAAGAACCTCGAAATGGGTTTGAATAAATATTTATCTCGATGAAAGCTTTAATACACAATACAGGAAGATAACTTCCTTATAATTTTTTAAGCAATATGAGAAGTTTAGGAGGTGCTTTACTTTAAGTCCTTTAAGATTTACACTGGCAGCAAAATATGAAGCCTACACAGCTAATTGAGCTTATGTAAAAATTTAATTGAAACATCTTCTCTTTAACAACTGTAGCATTGCAAAAAAGTCGATTACTACAACCTCATTAGGTAAGCACGATTATGTGCCAACTGCGTCATCACTCGAATTTTAGGCTGGCTATCCATCAGTGCTGCAAGAGAAAAGAGACAAGCGACGCTAAATACATTTGATCGCATTTTTGTTCACGGCCAAACAATCGCTGTAAATTCAAAACCAAACCTTTTTCGTAAAAAAATATTAGTTCCAATTTTCGCTCATCTTCGCATAGCTGCTCTACACTAGTGGAGAGCTGCCCTAACGTACGAAGAGATACGGCCAGTTGGCATCTTCTGACATGCACTAGTTCCATTACAAGATAACCCACTGATGGAAAAGGTTCTCGCACCTTTACTTTTATGCAAGTAGTCGATGTAGACTTCAGATAACTTTGATAGTAGATTATTGCAATGCTTATCCACCTAAGAATTGCAAAATTTTTATACAGTACAATTTTTCACCGGTGTATGTTAAAGAGCTAATATATTATACATTTTATCACGATTGATACATTTATTATAATAATATAATATATCGTCACGCCTTCCCACAAGGGTCCCCGAAGGGGTAGGCAGAGGTGTATAGGTAATACCCACACACCCACTTTCCGCCAGAGGTATATTAGGTGTCAACGTGACAGATGGCGAGTCCATCGCCGTATATTTATATTTATTTATATTAAATGTATGTTTATCTACAATACAAAGAATGTGCTTAAATACTGATTTATTTTTGCAAATTAAGAAACCTCAAAATCGAATAGATCAGAAAGTGTTAAACTTTTGCTTTTAGCGTTCAGTGTGTACCACCTTTCCAATAACGATCAAACAACAATGTAACACCTGCCTATTCCATTGCAGGTGGCTGCGACCTCGTCGGCACGTAAAGCAGATTAAGCCGCAGTGTCAGCAGAGGTGACAATACTTTCACCAGTATAGCACGAGCTACGTGTTCCCACGGTGAAACCGTGCGAAGAAAACGTCGGGAAAATGCTCTTTGTCCCGATAAACAATAAAATCAAATGTGTCAGGTGATCGACAATGTATGCGAGGGTGCCCGAATTGCCCGATTCCCGCAACCCGCGAGCGAAATTGAAGCGCTTGACATGCTTGCACATATTCGGGTTTATACTAGTGATCGTCGACGTGGTCGTTGCCAATCGACCGCCGCGTTTCCTGTTCGATGGCCAGTCGGAGATTGTTGTGAGGTTGAAGGAGACTCCCGATACACCAGTTGGTGAGTGGTTGATAAAACTTAAGAAATTAACGCCTAAAATTGAGAAGCTAGACTCTATTCTGATTGGCTTGCTCTGCGCTCGTAATCCCTTGTCTCTTTGTCCCTTGTCTCTCCTAAAACTGTGTGTATCGTCTCCTATGAATGTGTATCTTTTGGAGATCCTTAAATACAGAAATGTACCTTGAATAGAATTTTATTATGTTTGTCCGCCGCTAAGGACACTACTAATTTGTGTATGTAATTGTGAGTAGGTCCACATCAAATTAAAATAAGCTACCTTTAAGTCTAAGTAAATCGCCTAAAACACTATAAGACGCAGCTAATGTGTTAAAAATGGTTAAATAGGACATCAAATCTTATTATAATCCAGATTATAAAAAGCAAACGTACATGATATTAATAATGGGCAAATAAATGTTCCATAAACAAAATTGTCATAGCAGCCGTGCCGTGCATGAACAACCGGATATTATGCATAACAGAGGGTATCAATGTGGAGTGGGGTTGCCAGGACGACTGATGCAAACATAGGGAAGCCTAACAACGATCCCCTTGCACTATTTAGTTACTCATGGATTGGAATCATGTGTCAATTGTGTTTATATTTTGTCGAGCCAGTCGAGACAGACAGACACGTAGCTCAGGGCATGAAGTATGCTTTTTTATTTAAGTTATTAAAGAAGTATTTGAAGAGATCTATTAGACGGTATCGCTTACCATCGAATTACAAACCGATCTAATAAGAACACTTTGATCATTAAGATTCCAAATCAAGCTGTTGATATTCTTGCAATTCTCGTCTTCATAGGGAAAAAAATTACAAAGGACTTCTTTTAAATCGGGGACCCTTGTGGGAAGGCGTGAGGATATATATTATTTCTTTCCTATTTCAAATTTCAAATTTTCTAAATCTACTTATATCCTCACGCCTTCCCACAAGGGTCCCCGAAGGGGTAGGCAGAGATGTATAGGTAATACCCACACACCCACTTTCCGCCAGAGGTATATTAGGTAATCTACTTGTTTTTATGAATTCAGTATTAGAAAAAATATACCTAAAATGATGATGATGAGATGATGATGATGAATGATTGAATTGGCCCGTGACACTTTGCATGACTCATGCGGAATTTCTTCACAGCATGTACGCACGTACGGCTGCTACAATCGCAGCTTTGCGTACCTACGTTCATTATTTTTAACCATTGCGGTTTTATTTTATACTGTTTCTTCTTAGACGAACTACTACTTCGGGTTCATTTCACGGCTAAATTTTTTGTGCAAACCAATATTTTGCCGAAGTGGGTGCTTGGTAAACTAATATAATATCTCGGAACAAAAACGCAAGCATAGAAACTTTCTTAGGTATTATTATTTAGAAATACATTTTCAGCAGACCATAAGCCGTTACTTGGTTTCGACTAAACTTATCACCTGCGTGAGTGCTTGTGATGTTTGTAAAACACACGGCTATATATTTTTTACTGAGGTTACTACTGAGTGTTTAGTTTGCACTGTAACAACTAGCCCTCAATCTTAATTCGCTGTCACATAATTATTCTACTGAGCTCAGAGTTAACAAAGATTTATATATTTTATATAAATTACAATCTATGTTCCAATGGCTTGTAACGCTGTACTCATATTCCGTATCCCTGTGTAAATAGCACAAGTATGAGAAATAGTTCCTCTACCCTCTCACTTACCATTAATTTTTAACTGACTTAAAAAAAGGAGGTCTAATATTGCATTATTAGTCAAAAGCCGTGGTGGCCGAGTGGTTCGAACAGTTGCCTGCGACACAAAGATCGCAAGTTCGAATCCCGACTGTACCAATGAGTTTTTTCTGAACTTAAGTACAGTGATTAGTCACACCACGAGCTTTACGGTGAAGGAAAACATCGAGAGGGAACCTTCATACGTCTGAGAAGAAATTCAAAGGCGTATGTATAGTCGTGCTAGAGTAACGGCGATGGACTCGCTATCTGTCACGTCGGCACCTAATATACCTCTGGCGGAAAGTGGGTGTGTGGGTATTACCTATATACCTCTGCCTACCCCTTCGGGAACCCTTGTAGGAAGGCGTGAGGATATATTATATTATTATTATTTTAGTCAAAAACTACTTTATGGAAATACAAAAAGGTATAGTGAGGTTAATTAAGCACAAATATTTTGAAGTATTTGAAATCTTAAGCCAGGTTATATTTTTATTCGTTTACCAACTTACTTAATTATCTGTTCTGTTCAATAACAATTGCTCTATCAACACAAACATACCCACAAAACCTATACAAACATTCCTAATATGTACACAATATGTATATTAGTGACGCAGCACGATGGCGGTACACATCTCTTTTATGACTTTATTTGAACCGTTACGTTTAATTTCAGGTAGCTTGATATACCGACTGAGAGGCGTTGACCCCGACGGAGATACCCTAACATTCTGCATTAAAGAACAAATTGGTAGTGATATATTAAGATTAGAGGCCATTTCGACCAACGAAGCAAATATTTATTTAGTTAAGGAATTAGATAGGGAGGTGAGTAGATACAAATTAAATGTACATATATATTTTTTTCTTATTCCGGATATCAATGGTATCAATAGTATGCACCTACTTTTCCTAGCTCAGGAGCTATCTTTCCTAATTTCCTAAGCCTAGGAATAAAACAGTGCTATGTTGATAAGACATTATCGGCATACCACTAATTAGTCGTAGTTAATTGTCTTTATAATGATTTTTTTTTTCAATTATATTTTTTATGTATTTTAGGTAGACCATGTCATATCTTAAGTATTATAGATAAATAAGCTTCAACCTAATAGACGTAACATTTCAGACACGTGACGAATACTCATTTATTTTAACTCTAACCGACGGGCATTTGGGGGAGGGGAACTTCATTACACAAAGCTTCCTGTTGTTAGTCGAAGATGTAAACGACAACGAACCTATTTTCAAACCGTATCCCTCCGTAATCGTTGTCAAAGAAGACGCCCCTCCTAACATACTGACCACTGTTGAAGCTATTGATAGTGACGAAGGAGCTTATGGACAGGTAATTATTATACTTTTATCACGGGTACAGTAAAACCATTATTTAACTATAACTTACAAACATATATACATTATAAAATTTCAAAAACCCACAGTCGTTCACCAGACAGTATACATTGTAATTGTAATGTTCACGTGGTGGCAGATATATAGTCCGTCGCCAGTTCTTTCTGCCTTTACAAGAAAATATTTCAGTAAACACTATTTGAAGTTCCTTGAATGACATTGTTTACAGTTGACGTTTGTAGTAATGTCAGCTGTCAATTGTGTCAACAAAAGCCAGGAAAACTTAAAACTTTTGTTCGGTTCGATTTGTTTGGCTTGTTTGACGTAAATTCACGAATGTTTTAGGTATTATACCACCTACAAGAGCTAGACGGCGACGTAGAAAACTTTTCCGTCCAAACATCAAATGGCAAAGGAGTCATTCGACTTGTCAACGGCTTAGATTATGAGCGCAAATCTTTGTACCAACTGCGAGTTTTAGCAGTAGATCGAGCGAACCAAGGTCGTGTGAATACTGGAACCGCTGCTATACTGGTCAAAGTACAGGATGTGGAAGACCAGCCACCTGAGTTTGTAGTAGTGACACCAGTTACCAGAATAAGTGAGGATGCGCCTGTTGGGACCTCAGTTTTGCAGGGTGGGTATAATGCATTACATGTTTCTTTACTACTTTTCGATTCCTTCTATACTATTATTCCATTGTAAAGGAAGTAATGGAGGACTACAAATTGTGAGGTAAAGCAAAACAAGTGGCACTTTATAATCCTAGTATATACATGTATATATTTTGCATATATACATGCAAAAAATATATAAATTATAATATTAGGAATTATATTGCTACATTCCTGGTGTGTTACAAAGGTATCTGTTTCCATACATATGCCTTTATTGAATATGTATATCGTTGTCTGAACTTTCAATTTATATATCATTGACTTTTCATTGTACATTTTAGTGCGAGCCATTGATGGAGACAGAGGTGTCAACAACCGCATATCCTATAGCATCATATCAGGAGGTGAAGAGCATTTCGACATTGATAGCAGCTCAGGAGTTGTTTACACTGTCAACCAGCTTGATAGAGAAGACCCTAAAAATAGCAATGGAGCATACATATTGGAGATTTTGGTATTCATATTTTGGCTTTGTACTTAATTTTTTACCAAATAACAAAATACTAATAAATGTTTTGTATATTATTAGGTTAAAATACATTAATTTTGGATAAACTTTGTATTGTTCCCAGGTATGTATAACCTAATCTTACAAATTGTATTTGTAACCCTATTCTGCAAGATCAAACATTGAAATGTATATGTAGTTAATTTCATGTTATTTGTAGTTTCATAACAGATTTAATTAAATATTCAAGTATTTTTGTTATCCTTCAAATATTATGAATCTGAAAGTTTGTAAGGATGTTTCTCCCTGCACACAAAAACTTCTTATTGGACTTGGATAGAATTGTGCACAGAGATTAACAGATAGATTATACATATATAGAAAAAAAATTTACTAATCAAACAAATTTTACTTGAGTGAAACCATATATAACCATTTATGTACATCTTGTATTTAATATAGTTTTGTACTAATTTATTTTGGAACTAAATAATTAACATTAAAATGTTACTTAACTGTTGGAAGATACCAAATTAAATAAATGTCCAAAAGTGTACTTTATCCTTGATGTGCTCAATAATTCTATCTGTGTTTACAGGCCACGGAAGAATCCCATGTAGTAAGCCCACTGCCCAGTGCCACGACAGAGGTAACAATTATAGTAACAGATGTGAATGATGAGACACCAAAGTTCCGCAGCGAGAGATATGTAGCTGAGATACTTGAGAATGCCCAACAGAATACTCCCATTACATTTCTTCAGGATGCTGTTCCTGAGGTTTTCGATTATGATCAGGTATATTATTTTTAGTTCAATTATTGCATTTATTTATTACCAATTTATATAATATTGCCTAAAAAACAAAAGTCTTCTCAGTCTATACTCTAAAATTTTGAGGAGAGAAGCAGTTTTCATTATACATCATAATCTAATATGTTAAAACTATAAGCAATGCATGATAATATGCAGTTTCCCCATATGTTGCGTTGGTTCTTCAGTATATTACCAGAGAAAAGGGTATTTCTATACCAGTACTTTCAGGGATCCTTATGGAAAGGCATGCATATATATATATGTGTAATCCCCTTATATTCAGTCTATATTTTCATAAACAGGGCAAGAATGGAACATTTGAATTGTACTTAAGTGGTGATAATGGTGTCTTTGACGTAACACCATTCAAAGGAATCAATGAGGCATCATTCCTCATAAGAGTCAATGATGCGTCTTCATTAGATTATGAGAAAGTAACTGTAATGAATTTCAGTCTTGTTGCCAAAGAGATTGTTGCCAAAAATCCTAAAATGAGGTAAGTTTGAACCATACATTTTACGAGTTACCATACATTAGTAAATTAAGAAAAGTCATAATTGTTCTATAAAACTGTCAAAATGAAAGTTGTGGCTTTCAAGAGAAGATTTTCAAGAGACCTGTAAATTATGTTTATGGCTAGTAAACCCTCACAAGGGCACTGGATAGAACTGTGACCCGGAGCTAGATAATATGATTAATACCGCATATTATATATGTGTAATTTTGTAACAAGCTAAATCAAAACTTATTTCATTGCAGTATAGTCCCAATTACCTTGCACATAAAGGATGAGAATGACAATTTCCCAGAATTCACCGAATCTCTATACACAGTATCAATACCAGAGAACTGTGGTGTGGGCACCACTGTGGCTTGGGTACAAGCTTTGGATCAAGACTCTGATAACTATGGCACTAGGGGAATTAGATACACTAGTCTCGGTGGGAGTATTGCAAATTTGTGAGTATTGTGAGGTATCTTTCTTTACACATTAAGTGCTAAATATCAGGAACCCTTTCTGTCCTTACTGTCATTTACACCATTTACCTATAACTCGAGAACCTTCATACGTCTGAGAAGAAAATTCAAAGGCGTATGTATAGTCGTGCTATAGCAACAGCAATGGACTCGCCATCTGTCACGTTGGCACCTAATACATATATATCTCTAGTGGAACGTGTGTGTATACCTATACACCTGTTTCTGCCCCCGCGGGGACCCTTGTGGGAAGTTGTGAGGGTATATTATATTACAATATTGATATTATTATTAATTTTATTTCAGACTGAACTTGAACCCAATATCGGGTGTTATAACGGTGAAACAAGCGGGGGGAGATAGTTTTGATAGAGAACTAATCTCTCGCCACTACCTCACAGTGGAAGCGCGAGATGATCTGGGCAAAGGGAACCGCAATACGGCACAGCTCATCATTAATATTGAAGATGTTAATGACAATGCTCCGATGTTTCTTGCTAACAAGTATGAGGCCCGTCTGCTCGAGAATGAAAAGGATTTTGAGACGCCCTTGATGCTAGAAGCTAGGGATCTAGATTTAAATGGTATGTTACAAATATAAACTCTAGGATCGGAACTTCAAATGTACATAAACGAAGCCGAACATGTGTTAACCTACTGCTGAATGTGGATGAAGCGAAAGAGCTCTGTAGGTCTAGAGAAAACTGGCACTCTGCCTACCCTGTAAGAGACTCGATGTGATGTTTATATGTTTCTATGTAACAAAACCATCGTCCGTTTCAGCCGAAGCCCCAAGATTAAGAATTATTATTCCGCTTAATAATTGCCTAGGTTTAATTTTTAGAAGTAAGTTATCTAAACAAATATGTCACACAATCTGTGCCTGTCCATATATAAATAAACGTTTGTCCTCTATGCGTTCCGAAACAATTGATCAGATTGGGATACACGAGAGTTCCCAGCCCGAAAGAAAAATAAAACTCGCTAGATGTCGCTGCAGAACAGACTTCAATACCAGCGTTGCCCCAATCACAATATTAAATTTAAGACGTTGCAAGGCATACCAGGTGCAGCTAGTATTTACATATAGTCACACAATTACATTATTCATAGTTCCCTTCTGAGGTATAAATACATGATCACCATGCCGAGTCCCTCGCGGTAGAACACCAGTTCTCTCTAGACTTAGAAGCCCCTGGCGCTTCACCCACGTTTATCAGTCTGTTCATACATCCTTGAGTGTGCGATCGATTTAACGTAGGTGGTTGGAACGTGGTGTGAGATTGAAGGAAAATAAATCTTTACTTTCCAGGTACAAAAAATAGCCATATAGAATATTCCATAGTCGGGGGTGATTACAAGAACAATTTTAGTATCGATCCTAATTTAGGTATTATCACGCCAGTGGCAGGGCTCGACTTCGAGCAGATTCCTGGGGATAATACCAACATACGGCCGATTCGTCTAACAGTAAGTAATATTTTTTGTACATTTTATTATTTATTTATATATATATTGACTTACAGACCTTTATAACTCCACCTCGGCCTTATCAAAAACTAAAGCAAATAATTCCTCCGCTAAAACCGTGAATATCATAAAAATATTATAAAGGCGGAAGTTTGTGGGAAGGTTCGTTCCTCTTCAACGTCATAAATACGTATTTAGATGAAATTTGGCAAAGAGATAGATAATTAGCCGAATTAGCACTAAGGATTATGTTTTATTCCAGAATCATTTTGGATTGTCTCAATATAAAATGCCCGGTAACGCCAACTAGATGAGTTGAACTAAAACTGTCCACAATTAAATCACTAAAACGAATAAATAGATTTTACAGTTTGCCCCACGCTTTTATCAGCACATTTAATGCGTTACCAACACCAAATGTGAATGGAAGAAATTGTGCTACAGGTACGTGCGCGAGATTTCGGCGAGCCACCACTATCGTCGACTGTCCCAGTGACAATATACGTTCAAGATGTCAACGACCACGCACCCATGTTCCAGCAGATGTTGTACAAGAGATCAATACCGGAGGACATGCCTGGTGGGACCAGCGTGCTCGAGGTACTTTCTACCTTTTATTACGCCGAGTACCTCACACGATAGGCAGAGAGAATAGAGCGCTAGTTCTCTCTAGACTTTCATACTGCTTTCGCTTTCATTAAGTACTCTATCCTTTTATAAATAAATACTTATGAATGTTTTAAGTATTCCTGTTCCTATTTATGTGTAATGAAGCATGATATTATTTTCATAGTGAACTAATAATGTTATCGGTAGACTCGAGTATGTCGCGTTCTATTCCTGCCCAACGGTATCAAGGACAAAAAATAACTAAAAAAGAATATAAACCTACATGATTATTTTCTTATAATTAGCTTTATTGGGAAAGAAGCATGAACAAAACCAGACCTTTAACCTTATTTTGTTTGTGTAATATTCTATTGAGTGACCGGTTTGTGGGGAAACTTAAATAAATAACGGTTAAATAAATAAATAATGAAGTACATCGGCATAGTTAACTATTAAGATTTAAGATATGCTACTGACTTCGGGACGCACCGGACACCAGTCTTTGCAATATTAAATAATGCTATGGTTTCAAATGTGAATAAATGACTGGTATCCGTAGCATGAATATATTAAAAATAAATACAGGTAAAAGCCCGAGATGCAGACGGCTCAGCGCCCAACAACCGCGTGTTGTACCGCATCCAGCGCGGCGCGGGGGACAAGTTTCTCGTTGACGCCCACTCTGGCGTCCTCTCCGTCGCCAACGGGTCCACCATCGATCCAGACAAGACCAGTCCTAGAACTACTAGATACACGCTTACTGTGGTAAGAATTATAGCAGCTCATATGCAGTGTATTCAGTCGAAATCATTTTAAAACTTTTTTCGGACTCTAAAAGCGTTTTATCGCATATCTCATACAATTTGGGTCATGTAAGAAAGAATTTAGTCTTCTGAATTAGCAAAATATGTACCTTTTTATATTCGGAATTGCTATGTATGTTATAATGAAATGAATGTTCACAATAATTTAATCAATCTTCCAAGATGCAGTTTCTTTAGAGTTTATAAATCTATCTAGCGTCGAAATTTTATTAGTAGTTATAACTAGTTCCTACGGAAAAAGTTTTCCGCAGATAGTCACATGTAAATTATAGATTTGGCTGTATACTTGTTATCATCAGGTGGCGCTAGATGGCGGTATAGGAGAGCAGCAGCTGAGCGCTGCCGTTATTGTCAACATCACCATAGTGGACGTCAACAACAAACCCCCTGTACTAACTGAACCGGGTTCGGTCACTGTGCGAGAAAATACACAAGTAAATTTTATGCATACATTAAACTAAATAATTCATTATAGTTCAGTTAGTGACGAGATATCCAAACTATTCGCAGATATATTTAAGACTGGTTTCAAGCAAAGCTAAATTTGCACTGTGGGAACTAGACAACAATATACTAAATAGGTGTATTAATATTAGTTTATAAGACATCCAAGACTGACCAATGACCTTTAGCCTCGCGCTCGTGAATTTGGAATTCTCATCCCATCATACCGTTTTAAACATTTGGTTTTCCCCCCTGTATAGGTAGGGACACAAATCTACCGCGCACACGCATACGACCCGGACGAACAGCCTGTTTTAAGATATTCAATAGACCGCAGCGCTAGCGTCGCGAGAGACGAAGACGGGGTGCCCATTTCAATCAATGAGTATGACTTCCTCGCATTGTGGGATCTGAACTCTATTGATGGCACTTTGAAAGTAGTCAGGTGAGTGACCCTTAAATTATATAACAATGTTTATTGTTGACTATGCAAATAATTGTATCATATTTGTTTGTTGTCTTTCCTATTAATTCCTATCTTGTATATCTGGGTAAACGGTTATTGTAACTAAGTGACAGCAATACAAGAGGAATCATTCCCATTGTTACTGACCTGATTTTGGATGGAGTAGCTGTGCTAATCGGTATTCGAACTTGCAACCGTGCAAACAAATTTATTGCTTCCCCTCGTCTACCAACACAGCTATTCTATGTGGAGTATTCCGACCGACATGCATCTCCTCAACAGATTGCTGGACCGCGAGAAAGTGGAAACTCTAAAACTAGTAATTTCCGTTGAAGACATGGCCGCCATTGAGGGAGGCCCCCGTCAAACGGCCTCCGGGACCCTGACGGTCATAGTTGACGATGAAAATGACAATAATCCCAGATTTAGGAAACCGTTCTACAAAACGTCAATCACTGAGAACTCCAAGAATGGTGCCAATATTGCAGCTGTCATTGCTGATGATGCCGATAAGAATAGGACTATCGCGTATTTCCTTGAAGGTAAGGCAGTTCAGACAATTTTGTACTTTGTACTGTTGTAACAAGTTACAGTATAGGATTGGTTGTTGCTTTAAATGTGTTAATAAGTCAGACAAGGATGGCACTCCTTATGTTAGCAATATAAGTAGACTTATAGTTAATTTAATAATAGGATAAGAACGTCAGGATTACTCTTAATCGGCGATAATTTGATGAATATAGTTGAAGCGAAGGATATCTAAAGTTCATGGAGACCTGTATCTCTTCTCACTCTGACTAGAGAGACTGGTAAATACATGTAGTTGACTGGTAAGTGATGCAAAGTGGTTTATAAGTCTAGAGCTACTCGGAATTACCTAATGTATGTATGTACATATATGTACTTGATATCATATTTTGCGTATTCGGTGTTCCAGGTCGTGCAGAACTACGGAGCCTGGTTCATATGGAGAGTACGACCGGAGAAGTAGTGGTCGCTAACAAAATAGACCATGAACTGTATCCGTGGATCAATCTCACAGTTAAAGCTGTAGACAGCGGAGTCCCACCACGGTATTCGGTCGTGGATCTGTTCATTCAGGTCAGTACCATTTCTACTTGAATTATCCCATTAAATTAAAAATGCTAGCTTATACGAATATTTTCTGTATTACAATAATAATATATCCTAATATATCCTCACGCCTTCCCACAAGGGTCCCTGAAGGCAGAGGTGAATAGGTAGTACCCACCCACACACACAGTCACAGATATATTTTAGGTGCCAACGTGACAGATGGCGAGTCCATCGCCGTTACTCAAGCACGTATGCAGGTTTCCTCTCGATGTTCTCCTTCACCGTTAAGCGTGATGTGACTAATCACCGCAGGTACTTATGTTCAGAAAACACATTGGTATAGTCGGGATTCGAACTTGCAAAGATCGCAAGTGTTGCAACTGCTCGAACCACTCGGCCACCACGGCTCTTTCTTTCTAGGTCTTGGATGAGAATGACAACAACCCAATATTCACATCGTCTGCTTTCGAGTACACCATCCGCGAAGACGTCCTCCCTGGCACAGTGGTGACCACTGTGGCGGCAAGAGACGCTGACTCCGGAGAATACGGCAAGATCACTTACCTACTTGATAGGATGTCTACACAGGTAAAGGAAAGAATAATACAAAAAAAAAAGTTTATGAGTATCTCTTCTACGCAAAAACTACTTAACGGAATTGGATGAAATTTGACACAAAGATTTATTAGCTGGACTAAACTGGATTAGACTGGATTACATAACATATTTATGAAAAATCTACACGTGAGATAAATGTTTACGCGAGTGAAGTAGCGGGCACAGCTCATGTGGGTGGATTTAAATCCCAAAGTCTACCTGAGCATCTTAATAAGTGTGACTGTCCTTTCCGATTTCGTGTGTCTTCACACCTTCGCTCAAAGGTCTCCGGAGTAGATAAATATTTGAGTGCAAACGGGATTGATGCCTAGTCCATCGCCGTTTCCCAAGGATGACTATACGTAATCTTTGAGTAACTTCTCGAATGTATGCTGGTTTCATCTCGCTAGTTTAATGCTTCAACTTCAAGGCTCCTAATGAGATAAGTCTCATTAGTACTGCCATTGATTGAAACAAAAACTTGCCTGTCTTTAAATGTATCTTTTGACATGACTCTCTGTTCTCTTGTAGTCAATCTAATTTTTATATA
>JACCPG010007264.1:0-49859 GCA_016069955.1 Drepana arcuata
TAATCTTCTTCGCCGGAATCCTGGGCAACACCAGTACCTGCGTCGTCATCGCCCGCAATCGCTCCATGCACACCGCCACCAACTTTTACCTGTTCAGTCTCGCCATCTCAGACTTAATACTTCTTGTCTGCGGCCTACCTCTTGAGCTTCATCGCCTATGGAACCCCATCACGTATCCTCTCGGCGAGGCGTTTTGCATCACTATAGGCTTAGCTTCAGAAACGTCAGCTAACGCCACTGTGTTGACTATTACAGCCTTCACTGTAGAACGTTATATAGCAATTTGTAGGCCGTTTATGTCGCATACTATGTCAAAACTGTCACGGGCCATTCGGTTTATAATAGCCATTTGGGTGTGCGCTTTGTGTACTGCCGTACCTCAGGCGATGCAGTTCGGAATAGTGTCCTATGAGGAGAACGGTCAGAACGTGAGTGTGTGTACAGTGATAGGGCAGGGAGTGCATCAAGTGTTTGTGATATCCAGTTTCGTGTTCTTCGTGGTGCCAATGTCAGTGATATCTGTGCTGTACGCGTTGATAGGCATGAAGTTACGCACTAGTCGCGTGCTGCACCCGGTGAAGAAGCTGTCAGTTGACAGCAGCGAGCGGTCCAGTGGTCAGATGCAGTATAGGAATGGCACGTCGCAGAGGAGAGTCATTCGAATGCTGGGTGAGTGTTATTATACCTCTATACCATAATCGGTGTGCAACGAAATTTGGACAGCGTTGCCGCAAGCACAGGTTTCATCAATTCATCGCGTCGGATGGATGGATAATGGATTTCGATGTTGTCAGGGGTAGGGGTGTAAAAAAAACACACTGACAATTTGGAGAAGCCTATGATGGGTTTAAGACAAAATGCGTTTTATTTATACATAGTTATAAAGGAAGACTTAATTATCGGTTTAATGAACTCGTGTAGGATTGTAGTTCATACCTAATGTTGAAGCATTTGTTGTTAGCTTACCTCATACAATTATGTTTATGGCTATTAACAATGGACTAGTTCATGTGCAATTACAATAGAAAAGCAAAAGACAAAGGGTAATTGTGCTTCCAGGGAATTAATACAAATTTAATTATCTACTCTATTAAAAAAACTACCATAAATTTAAGCAGTATCCGTAGGTTTTTCCACACCTAGAGCTACTACTACTTCTTTGTGAGTTATTATTTATATTTATAAGTTATTATATTGGAGATATAAATAAATGTATCATGCTCACCGTTTGGGTCTCTGAAGAGATAGTCAGAGGAGAGGCAACATCCTCGCTAAAGATAATATATATGGTGGCAAAAGGTAACCAACCTGATGGTCACACGATATCTGAATATCTAGACGATGGCTGGATGGCATTGGGACAGGACCGGAAACAGTGACGTGTTGCAGGAGAGGCTTATACTCTATCTAGTGACTTCAATTCACACAACGAAAGCATTGTACCCATATAAATGAATTACTTTTGATCGAATGCTACTAAAGGTAGTATGTAAAGGGTGTTCTTGAAACTCAATAAAAGAGCGGACACTTCGTAGTAAAAAAACTGATGAATGTGAATGAAGCGAAAGAGGGTTGATGAATGGGAGCACTTATTTACATTGCCTAGTCCGCCAAGGACTATTGCAACCTGTCACTTAGCCATGCTTTAACAACTTTTTCAAGTTTGAAATACATATCGTAAATCCAGTTTATGGCCGGTATATTTTTTGTTTCATAACTGAATGAAACAAAAAATATACCTATGAATTTGGAGATTTTATTATTGATATGTACGCATGTACCGTTCAATTTGATTAACATCAAGTTAATTCGTACATGGCCATGTCATAATTGGTGAATGGATGCACAGAAGTCGTCATAAATTAACTTTACAATTCCAAACAAGAGGTGAGATTGGACTATGAAGCCATAAAAGTTTGTGATTATTTTGATAGAAATACCCTGTTCAATTATAACACAAATTCATGGCTACAGATATTTGTTATAAATATTCCATTATTTATATTTCCTTAGTCATACCCATCGGGTGCATTAAGGTTTAATGAATCTTTAAAAACGACACGTGTATTCTATACCGACGAGCATGTTTGTAGAGACTGATGAATGTGGACGAAGCGAAAGAGATATGTTGGTCTCGAGAGAACTGGCGCTCTATTCTCTCTGCCTACCCCTTGAGGGACCCGGCGTGATAATATGTATGTGTTTATGAATCTTTAATTTATATAGGTATATTTACGCTTCCCTCAGAAGGAAGGACCCCAAGGACAAGGTTGTAACACACGCTCTATTGGCCGGAAATATATTTAGGTGTCAATGTGACAGATGGCAGGTCCATGGTCGGTTCTCAAATACGTCTCTAAATACTCCTAAGAAGTTTCCCTCGATGTTTTCCTTCAGTGTATTCTCGACTTAATTTCAAGAAAATCTTATTGTTGTAGTTGGGCTTGAAGTGGCAATCCTTGGCTCTGCAGACCACTGCTTGAACCATTTGGCCAGCAGGCCTGGTTCATTTAATCTCTAATTTGGCTACGAAAATTGATGAAATACCATGGACCCCCGGCTAATCTGAAAATACATGATTTATAGGACGGATTAAAATGTTAAATGGCCCGCTCGGGACCCGCGCCGATCTGATAAGACTTTCTTTAGTTACTTTGTAATCATGTCAAGTCGTAAAAGGGACACTTTTACAAGGATTCCCATTTATCTGGGACATTAAAAGTACACCTTATTTTTGATCGACGTGATCTTATCAAGGTGAATTTTTACCAGCGTTTAACATAGCCATGTTTTATACACTGAGAAGATCTTAAGAATAGCATTTTTAAGATAAATATCGATATAAGTTTCATGCTTAACGATAGTCTGCCTTCAACATAGAATTAATGAATAAGATTAATGAAGAATACGTAGGTAAATTTTTTTTTAGTACAGATAATTACCGATTTAATAAGTACAGGTGGTGGTGTAACTAGAATTTACGCGAAAGTTAACATGAAATCGATTGAATTACAATCTAGAGGACTATTTCCTGGTCGTTAACTAACAGTTTGATAGTATGCAATCGAAACGGGCAACGCAACGATGCAATGCAACGAACTACAAACATATTCTAAGTATTCAAATAATTTTTGATGCGCATTAACACGTTATAAACTTTATTTTAGTAAAGGCATGTGTGACAGTCGCTTGTTTTCAGTAACATGCGATAATGGTATTATGTGCGTATACACATACTATGATAATGTATATATTCAGATCAATAAATGTTTAAAAAAACATTTATAAGAAAATAAATTGCAAAATTGTAGGTTATTCAAAATTTACATAGTATGGCAATTTCATACAGGCTTAGTAACTTTGTTCCAGCAATTATTCACAATACCAGATTAAGGTGAAGGAAAGTACCGTGAGGAAATAATTATATATTTGTGCGAAAAATTTAATGACGTAACGTGACGTTGGCACCAAATACTTGTAAGTAGAGTCTGATACAAGGCTCATATCATTCGTTTATGATTCAAGATGCTGCCATGCGAGTGCCGCTCAATTTAATTCAATCGTAAATCGACCCACGGATTATTTTGTTTATACTTAGATTCGACCTTCAATTCGTCTCCTTAAGTATTGCATGATACTGCAGAATACGACGGAGTACAAAGTTCGGGGGCAATAATGTAATTTATTTATTCAACAACATGTAAGTCAACAGGACTAGGACTAGGACCAAAGCATTTATTAATATAACAATAATATCCAGTTACATCTTTGGGGAGGCACCTGTTCGTTCTAGAATAGAGATATATTTTAAGTGCCAACATGAGAGATGGCGAGTCCAATATAAGTCAAATTTAAAAATCTAACAAACAAATCTGTCCATGATTGAAAATGTACATGTAACACAAAAGTACATTTTGAATATTGCACAATGCGTATATTTAATTACTAGCGGTCCGCCCCAGCTTCGCACGGGTGGACCAAATATAGAAGGAAGTCCAGGAAGCTCGGTGTGCTCAACAGAGCTAAGCTTCTTCACATCAAAACAAAGGCTGCAACTTTGTAACTCACAAATTCGGCCACATATGGAGTACTGCTGCCACCTGTGGGCTGGAGCCACTGGATACCAGCTAGGGCCTTTTGACGCGGTTCAGAAACGCGCCGCTAGAATTGTTGATGATCCCATGCTCACAAGCGGCTTGGACCAACTAAGTCTGAGGAGAGAATTTGCCTCCCTGTGTGTGTTCTACCACTTGTATAACGGGGAGTGTTCTGCAGAATTGTTCGATATGATGCCCACTTCCACCTTCAACCACCGCACCTCTCGCCATCGACGGGGAATTCATCCCCATACCTTGGAACCACAAAGGATTCGCACTGCGCGGTTCCAAAGGAGTTTCCTTCCGCGAACGCTCAGGCTGTGGAATGAGCTCCCTGTTGTGGTTTTCCCTAGAGAGTACAGCATGGAGTTCTTCAAGAAGGGTGTGAAAAGATTCCTGCAGGGTCGGCAGCGCGCGAGTGATACCCCTGGTGTTGCAAGCGTCCATAGGCGGCGGTAACCGCTTGCCATCAGGCGGACCGCATGCTTGTTTGTCACCCATGTAGTATAAAAAAAAATATAACCTATGTCACCTATCGGAAATTATTTTTCAATTCTGTCCCGTAGTTTCGGAGCCTATTCAATACAAACAATCAAATCTTTCCTCTGTATAATATTAGTATCTAACATTTTGCACTTAAGTATTATATTTTGAGCGCGGTGTCATTTTGCGCTGAAAGAACGTACATATGTAAATTATGAGTTAATTTTGCACTGAAAGGATTGTAAGTATGTTTGAAAAGGGAGACATCAATTCCGTCAAGTGGATGTCGCGAGCAGTAAATATGGAAGCCATTATATGCTTCGACGACTTAAAAATTGAGCGGATCTCGGCTGAATACTGAGTACCCTCTTTAACGCCTAACTTATTACATGTGTGAAGGCATTTTTGATACAAGCTATTTTCTAATATTCATGGTTTTTACGGTCATAAATAATCATACTGGTCTCTAAGTAAAAGATTATCGTAGTTACCGGGCGTTTGCAATACTGGCGGCGTCTAGGATGTTTTATTGTAACCTTAAATATAACTTTATGACGACACCGATGAATCTTCACGAAGCGAGAGAGGCTTATAAGTCTAGAACTAATAATAATAACAAATACCTTGGGACAATTCCACACAAATTGACATAGTCCCAAATTAAGCAAAGCTTGTGGTAACTAGACGATCATATTTTTATTTATATAGAAAGATATATCCCACAAGGGTTCCCGAAGGGGTAGGCAAAGGTATATAGGTATGTATATGTGTATAGATAGATATATACTAACTAAATAAGACTAAGTACAAATACTCTTTCATCACACAAATATCTGCCCTCAGCGGGAATCGAACCCGCGACCTCGAGTTTCGCAGTCAGGAGTTTTAATTAACCAAACGCCGGCTAAAAAAACTGGTACTCCCTCTGCCTACCCTGTGAGGGCGTACTAATATGTATGTGTGTAATATGTGGGCTGTGCCAATGAGTTTTCTGATAATAATGTTCAATGATTTACCACACGACTAGTTTTACGACTTAGGAAACATTCTGCCTTTATGCCAATATTAATGTGTTTCATACACCATTACCGTCTACTTTGCTAACTTATAATTACATTCAAAGAACCTAATTAGAAAGTGTACTTGACAGCGAATATGTATTAAAAGCGAATAGATGGAATGTGGTTGAAGAGAAATAGGTGTGTAAGTTTTGAGGTAACTAGCGCTCTACTCCCTCTCTTTTAGCCCATATAGTATCTGACCTGATATGATTAAAAACCAATATGAATATAATTAGCACAAGAAGATCTATGAGCGAGCGAGAATTTTACTTCCGTACATTTTAATACAATGGAGTTACAAAGTGTTAATGTTCAATTTTGTATGCAGTTGCTGTAGCGCTGTCTTTCTTCATTTGCTGGGCGCCGTTCCACGTACAGAGACTGCTGGCTATTTATGGGAAGAGTCTGGAGCATCCGTCAGACACATTTTATCTGGTAAAGAACTTTTACAATTATTTTAAGTTAATTCCCACTATAAATTCGAATGTGTGTGAGGATGTTTGTTTATCTTTCACGCAAAAATTATGAATTGAATTGGATGAAATTTTGCACAGAGATAGATTATTAAATTCAATCAAATCTTAAGTGGTTATATTCGCAGGTAATATAATAATTCTATAGTATTTTGGCTCAGTTTAACACCTTTGTTTAACTTTGTTCTGATGGAACTAGCTAATTTAATATTATGACGATATACAGGCATATATGTAAATACAAATTATTAAAATTAACTGCTGCGATTTTACTTGCAACCTATGCACCTTCCTAAACACGGGGTTTGAAACTGAGAATCGAAGTTGAGATAATTATAAATTATATTAAGAATTGTGCCAGATACCAGCTTTTGGTAAGCTCGGCAGTCATTAAGCAGAACTGCCTTCTTACATAACTACCTTTTCTAAAAAATTGCTCGTGTTTTTTACTAAAGACTGTGAGCGATAATAATTAGTTATGAAGAGCTTTTATAATTTGAGTTCAAAACCACTTTCGGTACTTTAAAGGTAAACTCTGAAAAGCGTCCGAGTTTTTTTTACTAAAGCGTCCATAGACATCATTAATTTTATTCTTGCAAGAAACTTAGCCTCACTGAGGTATTATAGAAGAAATGAGGTAGAATAGAATATATTTATGTGTTCTTGAATGGAACCAGTCGGTCGGTTCAAGTAGTCTGCAACACAAAGATACACCCGCATGTAATCCCGGTGTAGGTACTAATTAAGTTAAGTTAATTACTTAAGTTTAAAACTTAAGTGCAATAATTAGTCACACCACAACTTTATGGCGAAGGAAAATATCGAGATGAATCCTGCATACTTTTTGTATTGATGTATACATATTGTTTTTCCACCCCAGGTGTACATCGTACTGACGTCCCTATCCGGGGTGCTCTACTTCCTGTCAACTGCCATCAACCCATTTCTGTACAACATCATGTCGAACAAATTTCGCAATGCTTTTAAGGTAAGTTGGTTATATTGCTTACCTAAATGTTTAACCTTAAAATATATTTTTTCCTTAATTTTATTTAAAGTATTGATGTATTATATTACCTATATCGAAGGGTGAAAGGCCAAGATAGCCACTTAAAAATTCCAAATTTGGAAAAACTCAACGTAGAAATTAAATTTCCTTGTACTATTTTAACTGAGCACTAAATGTGGTTGCTAAAATGAAGGCATCAGCGGGATGAAATTATCCGCTTCAGAACAAAACAGTAAACTTTTCGTAAAGAGAGGTAGGGCATAACGGGTTTCCCGTTCGAATTTGGAGCTGCCCGACTGGGGCAGGACCTCCACCTTATAGAAGTCCGTAGCCAAATAACACAATTTTTGTGTTGTGTTCCTACGCGGTGAATAAGGTTTCCAGAAATGAGCTCCTTACCGCTTTCTCGCTTCAACCGCGCATCAATCTCTTCCGTTCTCGAGACCCCTAACGCTCGGAGTCTTGATTAGTCGATCATTTGATCTTGGTAGTCGTAGAAAGTGGCATTCCATTGTTTCCAGACATTCCACAATGACATGTGTTATGACAATCTTTTCAACAACTTTAGGTAATAGCAAAATATATCCCTCGAAGTTAATCTCTCATTACGTACCTGTAGAAGCACCTCGCTTAATTAATGTTGACAATATACACACATACACGTGGCACAGTTTGTATGTACGTTAATCTCATTGTAATTAATTTTGTGATTAAGTCTTTAGTCAATGAGTATGAGGTTGGTATTAGTAATTAGTTTCCTGGAATACATATTTCCGACCAAAAATAATATTGACAGGAAATTCATACAAAAAAAATTTGTCTACATCGCATATATGCGACTGTTCTGTAGTAATGGGGAAATGTCAATATGATTGGTTACTAACTAATATATACATACAAACATATTTATAATATTCTCACGCCTTCCCACAAGTATCAATATAAGTTGGGAAGAGGTGTCTTTATTTAGTTGTATAGGTGTTACGTATACATCTAATTTACTGATTATATCATTAAAAAATACACACACACATCATCACGCCAAGTCCCTAACGGGGTAGGCAGAGAGTATAGAGCGCCAGTTCTCTCTAGACTTACATACCTCTTTCGCTTCGTCCACATTCATCAGTCTCTTCATACATGCTCGTCGGTTTCGAGTACTCTTAACGTTCCCGTCCTTCAGAGTCCGATCTATTTGATCCAGGTAGTTGGAACGTGGCCTTCCTCTGCCTCTTCTTGCACACACTTTTGCTGTGTATATCTGTTTCGTCAATCTTTCTTCACTCATCATCATCATTAAAAAATATACTCTCACAAAGGAATAATATGGCTCCCTTTTAGTGTAGTCTGCAAGTAATATTTGAAACATATACATAAATAGCTTTGCGAGAAACAAGGAAATACTTTTGAACTTACTTAGGTAAGTTTCTTTATAAAATATAATAAGAGCTATTTCATGGAAGTGTTTTTCAGAAAATAGATCCCAGATCAATCCTACCCCCGTGTTTGTCTGTTTGAACGGGATAAATTAAAGAATAACTAACCGTTTTTGGATGCAGATTTTACCGATATTTTAATATCTTTTTACAAATAAAGTAGATTGTTCAAAATTCCATTAGTGAGACTAGTAGTTAGCTTAGTAGATTATTATGTATAATAATAAAATAATATATCCTCACGCCTTCCCACGAGGGTCACCGAAGGGGTAAGCAGAGGTGTATATAATATCCACACACCCACTTTACGCCAGAGATATATTTTAGGTGTCAACGTGACAGATAGCGAGTCCATCGCCGTAACTCAAGAACAACTATACACACGTCTTTGAATTGCTTCTCAGACGTATGTAGTTTACTCTCGATGTTTTACTTTACCGACATTCATTATGTTATTATTATTATTATTATGATTTTAGTAGGATAGATAACTAGTATAAAACATTGGAGACTGAAGTCTTTCCTATACCGTTGACGTGGCCAAAATACGACGCAACATCCGAAAGGCACATAAAGTTTACGGTGTCATAAACAAAATGACAGGTCCGTAATGGCTTTCAGTAAACATAAGGTTAATGTGTGACAATTTTATAACAGACTAAATCATTGCGTTGTACTAATATATGACATCGTCATTTCTACTTCGCGTATTGAGGCAAACCTATATTGACATTTGCTACTAGTGGCTGTTAGGCTTAAAAAATATATGTTTTTTTCTGTTTTATTCCATTGGTCTAAGACTAAGGCAATGGACAAACTGTTCACTGATAGGCAAGACAAAATTATATTTTCACTTTATAATATTTGTGATTGTAAAAAAGAAGTGAATTTTCAATTAATTTTATGTCTGGTATTGTGTAACATGGCAGTTGTTTTCATTCTACTTCCATTTTAACCTTGTGAAAATCTTATGTAGACACATATGTGCTCGGACCCCGCAACGGAAAACTGTAACTCACTTTATATAATGTCAATACAATTTGAAGTTCAAAGAACCTTATATTCTCTATAAGGCCCCTTGGTGGGACAAAATATTGGGTCCACGAGAAACAAGCTAGTGTTCGATACTTTGATACAGACTTCATTTGTTTTTGTAAGTATAGAGATCCTAGATATTTTAGTCCTAAACGTCAATGGACTCGCCATCAGTGGTCACGTTGGCGCCTAAAATATATATTACAGTCCTTTGCCTCCCCCTTCGGGAACTCTTGTGGAAAACGTACACGCAACTCTTTCCATGTGTGTCTTCCAGTGTAATCTCTTTCGTATCTAAATTCACATGGTAGGTATTTATGAGTATGTATCTAATATTAATAAATGCGAATGTTTGTGATGGTGTTTGTAACTCTTCAAGCAAAAACTATGAACGGAATTAGATTAAATTTGGCACAGAAATTGTTTAGGTATTAGCTATTTTAACACTTAAATTTACAGTTATTACTAACACTAAGAAGATATTTATTCAATAACATGAACCCAGAAAAAACACGTCACACGTCTCACAAATTGTGAGAACCAGCTACTTGGATTACATGTATTTATGTAATAATACTTAATTAAATTGAAAATGTCCATAGTATTATTATTGATTGATGTTTATCCGTGAATCACACCACGGGGCGAACGTAGAAAAATAATATTAAAGCTTGAATATGACAGTGAGAGCTCTCGGATATATTTTTATTAAATTGAGGAAAGATTTCATTTCGTGTTGATATAATTGATTAGGATACGTCAGAGGGATCCCACAAATGTATCTGTCGATGGCATTACGCTGTCAGTCAACGGGTTCCTCCGAGTTAGCGTAACCGACAGCCGCATTTGGTTTTGAATATTCACTCTTGAATAGCGCAGTACAGCTGCCCTTATTGATATGCACGCCTTCCCCAAATAACGCTCGAAAGATTTGGTGATATATACATCATCGTTTTTTTCAGAATCCGTTCCCCATTTAATATCTACTTACAAGTATGCCGGTAACCTATACGGTATTTTCTTTAATTGTAAAACTCGTGTTGGAATAAAAAAAAAGGCGGTTCTACTCTACTATCAGGTGGACTGCATGTCTATGGATAAGAAAAAGTAATAATAATAATAATTTATTTATTTCAGATATTAAAATCCATAAATTCGTTTATGGATTAAAATATAAAAATAAATGCAAGGACTTAAGAACTTCAACATTTTGGCTATGAACTATCATATTAACCATACCAGCCTTGTATTATTAAGCACCAATAATTACCACACACAATTACACTTTGCATTTTAAATTAATATGAATTATACTTGTATATCACTTAAAAAATATATAGTATGAACGTAGATCGCAAGTGTAGTGAAGAGTTTGAATCTCGTACATCGTAAATTACACTATATTTGGTGCTCAAAGTCATGTTGTTTTCACGCTCACCTCGCGTGTCTTAGATTGATAGCTTGTTTTTCTTCTCTGTTGATATCGCCGCGTGATGGATGATGCACGCACGCAAAAGGTATTTCAACCTGTAAAGGTATCCAGCTATCATCTTTACAAAATATATTCCCGGAGTGCACTTCTGTTACAGGACATCGTGCTCATATTGTGTTGTGTGTCGCTTGGTAGGCACAGTTCTCACACTACCTAGTTGTTCGAATATTCGCCTGCAAACACAAAGAATGCAAGTTCGAATGGCGGTTGTAAAAAACTTTTTTCTGAACTTAAGTACAGATATTCGACGACGGTCTAATGGTTAGAGCTCCTGACTGCGAAACTTGAACTTTGAATCCCGCTGAGGGCAGATATTTGTGTGATGAACACGAGTATTTGTACCTTAGTCTTAGATGTCCTATGTGTATATCTATCTATATAAAATAATATAATATTTCCTCACGCCTTCCCACAAGGGTCCCCGAAGGGGTAGGCAGAGGTGTATATAATATCCACACACCCACTTTACGCTAGAGATATATTTTAGGTGTCAACGTGACATATAGCGAGTCCATCGCCGTAACTCAAGCACAACTATACACACGTCTTTGAATTGCTTCTCAGACGTATGCAGGTTTCCTCTCGATGTTTTCCTTCACCGTAAAGCTCGTGGTGTGACTAATCACTGTACTTAAGTTCAGAAAAACTCATTGGTACAGTCGGGATTCGAACTTGCGACATTTACGTCGCAGGCAACTGCTCGAACCACTCGGCCACCACGGCTTTTTCTATCTATATAAGGAAATATATCATTATAGTTACCATAACACAAACTTTGCTTACTTTGGGACTAAGTCAATTTGTGTGGAATTGTCCCAGGTATTTATTATACGTATTTATATTAGATTTGAAGTCGTATCGTAGTGGACGAGTGGTTGTTTGTAGTATACTATTATTGTTTAATTTCTTTAATGTATTTGATCACTTGAAGGTAAACAACGCCACTATTAAACATCAAATTAGTTTACAAGTTTAATTCAATTACTTATTCTAATGTTACAGTTATTCCACTGTACAATTAATTGTTTGTTGGGAATCCAAAAGGTCACCATCTGGTGTCTCGTAAGTTTAACCATTAATAAGTCAATAGGGTCACAGTTATTATAACCACAGTTATATTAGCAAACACGTAACTATTATCGGCCGTCTGGGATACAGGTCGAAATCCTGCGAATCTTCAGCTAGGTAGCGGGATCGATTACCGCTGGTGGCAGAAAATTGTGTAATAAACACTAGCATTTTGTAAGGCTTAGAGAGGTCCTGTGTATATCAGAGTTATTCATATGTATTAGGTACCTATTTATATAATTGTATACTTAGCTGATTGCAAACAATCCCACAATGCTGTGATTGAAGAAAGTATTTTACACTCGGCATATATTTTTTACTGCATTGTAAATTGGCGAAAGTGTGATATGCGGACAAATTTAATCGCGGAGATAGATCAAATATGAACAATGCTTTGCCGAAACATCCAAAACGCCGAATTACGAGCTTGTCCTCCACGCTCTATTCCGCTTCGTTGACTCTGTTGAATATTCCATTGATTAGTCTGTTCCTAACTACTGCTGGGAAATATTAGTTAGTTACTACTGAAATGTTCACGATATGAAATATTGTTGAACCTACCTTATTTATAAGATTTTATGCCCTTTTCGCATTTAGCTCATATATTTTTTAAGTTTTATAACCAATTACCTAAATAAGTTATTTACTTGTGCCATTAAATATTCCGGTACGAACGGAATACATTAATGTTATTTACGTTAGGTCTGGAATATATACATGGTGTTATGGGTTCTTGCAGATTTTGTGGGAGACACTGACATTTCAAATTCACATGCCAAATTTTTTTTCCTAATTACCATTACATACATGCCAAAGCCATACCGTGGTATGCAGTGAGTGAGCGCTAGTTCTCTCTAGACCTGTACATACCTCATTCGCTTCATCCGAACTCATAATAAATGTTCACGGGTTTCGAGTAGGTACGCTTGACGTTCCCATCTCTCACCATTTATATAATGGTGTGTGTGTAAACATGTGTAATATGTGTAAACATATTTGGATTCATAATTTTAGTATAATCCCAATATTAGCTATGTAACGCGCCTCTCCACTCTGCGCGTAGACAGCGGCGGCTAAATCGGGTCGCGCGGTCAGAGGGTACACATAAATTTCGATAATATTTTATGTAAACGCCCTAATTCCCGCCGCTTGGAACTGACTGAGAAATTTCATTCCAGACATTGTTTAACATAGAGATTTTTTGTTTTCCTTGGTTCAAATATTTTCACGACATTGGGGAGTCTACTTCTACCTACTACTAGCCCTTCAGTTTTCTTTATTTACTTTTTCTCTAGTTTCTATTTGCTTTCAGTCTAACAATCGCCCCAGTTTTCGTGGGAAATTTTACTGTAAATAGACTGCACACAGTTCAACATGGTAGGTTTAAGGTTTTTCATAAAGACATATATTTATTTATAATGAGATACAAATGTGATCAATTATTATAAGTACATTTAAATTATTTTTGGACTTACAGCACTGTGTATAACAGTTCTTAAGATTACCTTTTTTTATATCTTTTTTTATCTGTCATTGTATAACTGTACTCCTTCAAATAGTATAGGGTTTTTTCATAGTATGATAGTGATTAATAGACTGTTTGAGGAAATTTTATTTAAGCTCTACCCCGCGTTGTCACCCCATATGATTGGATTTCATTGATAGATTTTTTTATTTGGAATAATAAAAATACATACATATATACATTTGGAATAATGTATATCCTATTTGATAATTTATTTCTGTGCCAAATTTCATTTAATTCCGTTCAGCCATTCTGGGGTGATTGTGTGACAAACATACATCCATACATCCTCACAAACATACATTTATAATATTGCTAATCGTAGATATTATTAAGATAGAAAGTAACAATTAAATAATATTTATCTTCCGCAGATGACTTTAGCGACGTGGTGCGGTCGCAGGGGCGGGCCACGCTTAGGCCGCACATATAGCGCCTTGCTGGCCTCGCAGCGGCAACGGGCGGCGCCCAGCGCGGGGAGTTCGCGACCCCGGCGCTTGCGCAGGTTGTCTACCGCAACCACGCACCTCTACGACGCACCGCCGCGAGCGCAGGTGAGGTTAGATCCACATCTTAATCAGCGGGAACTGTGGGCTGTGGATAACGCTTACTTACAATAGATTACCTAAAAAACGTTACACCTGGTTATACCCCTGCTTGTAATTATTGATAATAATTCCGAATGTAGAAGCTGAGGGCATTAAGTAATAACAATAATTTTATTTATTACGTAAATTTATTATATAAAATAAATAAATATTTATGTTCTTTATATTATGAATGTTTTTTAACACATTTTAAAGTGATCTTTACACTAGATGTTGGATTCACAGTGGTGTCATATTGTAAATTTTATCATAAAGCGTATCTGCTGCGTAGTAACCGCTACGAGTGCTCCGTTTCAGACACCATGAAAAACGTGAAAAAAAACAGGTATTATAAAACTAATTCATATTAATTATTTAATCGCACACTGTGATAAAAAGGCGTGCAGACGGATAAAAATATCGCTTTAATGAACATATCGATAACTAAGTAAACTGGTACAGATTGCCCAACCACAGGGCCACCACGGCTCTAGACTTCATTTGATTAGGTATTGGTATAATAAATGCATGTAAAATTATACCAAATCACATAGAGGGATAAGTTAATATTGATAATAGGCATACATCAGATTCTTCCATTGGTTGGGCTTTGCATGTAATTACTGTCCGATTAAATTTCGGTCTTCTTTGGGTATCAATGTAGGTACCATTAGATACCAATAAAACATAATTAAACTTCTGCGTCCGTCTGAGATTTCCAAATAACCGGTTCTTAGTAACATATATTTTTACGCGGTATCAAACCTAAAAACTGGTTTTAATGATATGTGTGTAGGTACGTCTGGCCGTCTATCAATCTGTAATGACATGCATTAAAACACAGGTTGTTCAACAATTACGTTCGTTTTAAAATTAGATAATATCGAGTTAGTGAAGCTGAAAGATGGTAAGGTCTAATGGAGCAACATATGTAATATATTTCGAATACACAGTACTCAGCGCTACATAATATATTCTTACTAAACTCACGGTGGATAACTTAAATTCCGGACATGAAACAGTTTAATATTATATTTGAAAAAAATTATCGTATTTCGGTCATTACTATTTACGTGAACAAATTTCTCACAAATATGAAATATGAAGACGAAAAAGCTGGCAAAAACTAGTGAATAGAATACACCACTAGCTAGCACTATCACTAGCGACACACGTTTCTATGAAGATATTAAAGATATAATGTCGTGCTTAAGAGACGGCGTCAGAATGGCGAAAACCTTTGGCGAAATTAGGGTATTATTACGCCACTGCCAGTATAGGCACTCGTCCGTGGACCCTTCTTGAGAGATATAATATAACGTGGCAGAAGAAATACATTCGATTTGACGTTATTAAGAATGCAATTTTTTTTTTACCAATAAGATTCGCAAGCTATATTAGTCGCATTTATCACGATATTTCACGAAAAACCCGTGGGATTGGGATATTTCAAGTGGGTGCTTGGACTGCGCGGCTGGTGGATTTCACTGTGGATTTATTACGCTGACCTCGGCAATATAGCTCTCGCCTTTGGGAAAGGTTTTTGAGAACATCCAAAAAATGCTTAGTTTTATTTCTGTTATTTGTAGGGGTGGATAAGCCCCAATGAATTATCTCTTTCACGCTTACATTACTATCGGCTAACGTTTATCAAGTGCTATTTATTCCAGAATGCTACTCACTTGTAGGTATTTACTACACTACAACATTTAGTACGTTAACACACAGGTATTAACGTCTTACGTCACAGGTGGTAAGGTAAAAGCCACAAGGCTTTTCTGATAGTCATTCTTTGCAATCCCGAATTTCGTGTCGTGTCACGCTGACCACACAAGCGCAAAACTGTTGTATTATAAACGGACAGCATTTAACTATATTTCATACTAAAATACTAACAGGGGTAAGCATAAGCTCCTTGTGCAGGTTTATAACTGTACATTAGCCCCTTACTACTTAATACGTAATGAAATATGTATATTTCTACTATGGGTAATTGAATACAATGAAAACGCTTCCGCCGTACTGGGAGTCTTATCTTACTTATGGGACATCAATTACTTTAAACATATGTAAAAAAAAACTTTTGGTCAATTAAATTATTCTTATAATATAATAGGTTTTAAGGATTAGTCATAATTTAAATCACCTAGCCTGCGCTTACAGCTCAAATCCATCCCAAAGAAAATAACTTTCTCATTAAGTTAATCTTTGCTATTTCAAAATTTGAAAACCATACACACACGAGCATTAAGTTGAGAATTGTATGTTGCAGTGTTACAACGGGCGAGATCTCTCCACAGTGAACGAGTCGCCGAGCGGAAACGGGCACTGGGGGCGCGCGTGGCAGCTCAGGTTGAATGAACCGTCAGATTCCGTTGGCTCTCCGCGGAGCATCTCGAACTCTAGCATGCGGGAGGTAGACGACGAGCTTACAGGGGAAGAGCTCGCCACCTACATGTACCACGTCAACTGTAACATAGGTGGACTTACCTGAGCCTCCACCGTCTAGCTCCCAGTGACACCCGCTTAGGAGCGGTAGCTGGGCGCCGTATAAGGAGTTTTTCAACCCCTACTCGACCTGAACAGGCAATGGGGGTGTTTAAGTGAGACTTTATAAGTGTTTACATAGGCTGAAGAAACTGTAACTAATTTAGTACTTGGTACTGAACTAGCACCATTATCTTTAAGCTCAAGTCCTACGCTCCAGATACGATTGTCGACAGAACTTAATGTAGAGAAAATGTTGGAAAAGGACTCGATGTACGAGCAATTAGTATACCTTAAAGGGTCATTAATGTCACCAAGGTAGGAAAAAAGATCCGGTCCTTTCGATGTATAGTGATCGTTTCAGGAGATTAGAAGGTCGATTGATTTATCGTATAGGAGCGACTTAAATATTTAAGAGTAATTTAGTTATAACCGGACGCAGTATTATAGTTCGATGATTGTTGCGAGTTTACTTAGGTCTAGGAATAATTAAGGAATGCTATGAAATTACTAAACGCATTCTAAGCGGTGCTTAATCATAGCATTGTCGGGATGCACGAACATGAATTGCCATCTGTCACGTTGGCACTTAAAATATATCTCCGGCGGAAAGTAGGGGTGTGAGCACTACCTACACACCTCTGCCCACCCTGGACCCTTGTGGGAAAGCATGAAGATGTATGTATAAGATATTAATATATTATATTGTGATGTAATGATTTCAACAAGATCCTGTATTCATTTAAGTATTTGAAACACTTATTCTTTGAATAAGCATTTACCAATGTCTTTCTCAATTTACTGTGTGTTTCTGTGGCCGAAAGATTAAGCAAAGGGACTGAATGTGTATATTCCCGTAAACTTAACTAAAAGTATTATCATAATTCAAATGCGTTGAGTTGTATTGAAAGAGGGTTGAGTCCTGAGGCGGTCGCAGCGAAGATTAGATCAATGGCACGAAACGGCCATTATTCACCCAAAATCTATTAATCATGGTGCGGCTACACTCACCTTCATTATGCTAAGTACTAAGTTTACGTATATTTGGATCCAATGATGAGAGAATCTACAGAAAAGAGACGACGTATTTTATTGGTACTAAAATGTAATTGGTACTAATTACGGAAAATGATAAATTTTCATGGTAGTTACGACTGTGTGTAGTTTAAGCTATATATTTTATATTTAATGTAAATAATTCGAATTTATCTTTATTTAACGTTGCAAATTTGTTGATGTTAATAATGATGGCTTGTGGTATGTGCTAAGCACAAAATTGATTAAATCAATTATATTAATTTTGTATAGTAAAGTAGTTATCTTAAGAATTTATAGATCAATGTTGCATTGTTAAAGTTGTAATGTTTCTACGTTGCCGCAAAAAGATATATGTATCTAGTGATGTTAATGAAATGCTGACTGAAAAGATATTATTATCGGATTTAACAAAAAAGATATGAAGATATTGTAATGAAAGCTTTATTGCAATGTTGTTAGAGGTCTAAACTGTGTACATATGTATATAAATCGCACAAAGAATATTGCGAAGTTAATACTAAAGTATGTCAAAGATGACCTTAGGTATATAGTTAATTGGAGGTCGTTTTATGACCTTAAACTGTTCAGAGCGTATAACAATGTTTTATTATGTTCCAATGTTAAAACGTTAGTGTGTATAGTACAATATAGGTATATTATATAAGGAGATAAAATTACGAAATTAAAAAGAAACGAAATGCAAAGTTATCGATTAGTCCGTTTGGTAATTGAGTTGGAAATATTCACTTCAAATGTCAAGACCGCAGGATTTGTTCAAAATGGTATTGCTGAATAATATCTATATAAAGTATTATAATATATAAAGTATTAATACAGTGACTGAAAACACTACGAACTGTAAACCATTAGAAAACGCTGAATCTTCAGAGAAGAGATTCAAAGTCGTATGTCATGACGACAGACGTCTTCTGTAACATTGTATAGATTTATGCCTGGAGAAATGTGAGTGTTATTAAGCCTCTGCATGTTCCCATGGCAACCCTTGTGGGAAGGCGTGAAAATGTAGCAGTAAGATATTTAGATGTAATAAAAAAATGTGAATGCGTTCAACTTGCCCAATTCATCGGCAATGTAATCTATTTGTGGCCTATATAAGCATGTTGTTGTCCACGGAAGTGAAGTAAAGGGTATGAAATTGGGTAACGAGCTCATTTCACATCAACCTAAGGGCCAGTGCCCGCCACAAGATACCGATAACATTCGGCAAAGTACTTTCCTTTCCAATCCATTCATTTGTCCGCTCCCTGCTCTAATAAAAATATGTATTGTAATTTACGTACGAGCCGTTGATTAAAAGTTTGTTGTAATGTAGTAATATTTTTGATATAAAATAAACAAATAGTTTTCACGGACGAATTTGGATACCCTGTTTGTTTTAATTGAAAACCCCGATTCCCATAGGTTTTGTTACAGTGTGAAAATTCTTGTTGACAACAAAAAATAAACATGAATGTCAACACAATAGAATTGAACTTACATTGGCCGGACGTACTAGTAAAATCGATGAATAGAAATCCGATCCGAACAAGCCGAGCCCCTTGAATTTCTCTCTAGACTTATAGGGCTCAATTGTTTCATCCACTTTCATCGGACCCTTTATAGAACGTCGTATTTCGAGTATTTTGACGTTTCCATCTTTGAGTGTTCAATCGATAACAAGGTTAAATAAATGTAGAGATATACTATTCGCCGAAAATAATGTACAGCAGACACAAATCTGTCATAATCAAAACATCTTACTAAGAATAGCGCTGTACCAAAAACACCCACAAAGGCCAACAAACTAATTTAAAGAGATATGTATCTTTTCAAGCGACATTTGTCTTAAAGTTCGCAATGAACTTAATTAGAATGAAACTGCAGGGATTATAATAGAGTTAGCTTAAAGCTCACTACTTTTAATTGATTTCGACGGATAGTGAATAGAGAGATGCATATCTCCAAATTGTATTATTTATACAAGAGAGATATCCCGTCTTCTAAATCTGTATAGGTACATGTGGCTGTATCTAAGCTATAAGACTTTTTTTTTCTTAATTTTTTTGCTATCAGAGCTTTATTGTTTAACAAAGTTAGTCTAGCTTACATTGCCATTTAATTAATTAATTTCAATAATAGAAGCCGTGGCAGCCGAGTGGTTCGAGTAGTTGCCTGCGACACAAAGTTCGCAAGTTCGCATCTCAACTGTACTAATGAGATTTTCTGAACTTAAGTACAGCGTTTAGTTACACCACGAGCTTTACGGCAAATGAAAACATCGAGAGGAAACCTGCATACGTCTGAGAAGGAATTCAAAGTCGTGCTTGAGTTACGACGATGGATTCATCATCTGTCACGTTGGCACTTAAAATATATCTCTGGCGGTAAGTGAGTGTGTGGGTACTACCTATACACTTCTGCCTACCCCTTCGAGGACCCTTGTGAGAAGGCATGAGGATACTAATCTATATATATATATGTTATGTTGGTTGGTGTCCGCTTCAAAAACTCAAAAAGTTCTGTACCGATCGAGCTGAAATTTTTGCATGATACATAATCCGCATTTAGGATTGTTTTTATCTATTTTTTGCATCAGTCACATATCCACAGCGAAGCGTGGCAGGGTACAGCTAGTATTCTATAAAATGTTTTCTAAAAAGTTCGTTAATGTAAGTTACTTGAAGTAGGTAATGACTTTTGTACAACCGTAGTAGTAGGTAACATTTCTCAAACGTAATATGCAACTATACCATTGTGCATACTATTCCATTTACCATTTTTTGTGATTTACGTATTCATTTATTTGTTTACTTATACGGTCGCTTTAAACTCGTTGTTGACATCGCCTCCCTCTGTAAGTCGGTAGGTCTTTATGTCGACAAAGTGTGAAACTTTTTCCATATCTGTGCTAAGCGGAGCCGAAATAACTTCCCAAAGTTTTTCTCTATGTAAATTTGGTTTTTCGTGGTAATATTAATTCGACACGAACATGAAATATCACGAAAGCGTGTCTCTATATTTTCATGGGTTTTATGTGGTGTGGAAATGGGAATATTTGAGAAATGTCCACTGCAAACCAAGAACAAGTAATAGCGAAAGTCAACTCCATCAACCTTAATGCTCTGAGAGACGGCAGTATCATAAATGTTGATGGCAAGCCGCAATTCACCTTTCAGGTCATAGAATACGCACTTCACCTCAGACAGACATACTTATAAACGATGTAAGGGATTCTTTTAAACTGTTTTTTAATCTTCTTTTAGTACCTACTTATTTTAATATGTATTTTTACGTGAAGCTTTTCGCGATGAGGGCTGTTTTATGAGTTACGATGGCGTGCGTGGGGACCGATATAATAACATCGATTGTAACTTACAAAATGAATGCCTTTTCAACCATTCAGTTAGAAGGGAAGGTACCTAATACTAAAACGTTTCGTATGATATCACACACATTTACTTTGGTTCCTTATAGATAAAATAATTGTACCTGATTTTTCCATCCATGATTTTGTTATTTGCTCTTAGCTCAAACTACAGCTGGGAATTGTAGAGGGGGTCGGAGATAACCCTCCTTATTTGTAAAGTAAGCTAAGGCATACTCGATCAGTTGCAAATTGTTTAAGTACCTTCGAAAATATATTGATAAATATACGGCCATTCCATTTGGACTTCTGCAAAATCCTACATGTCGAAGGGACACTGTTGAAGCGATGGAAAGCGGTAGGTATAGAAAAAATATAAGTTCTCACCAATTGGAGCACCAGCTGGAAGGATAACAACTTACCAAGTTGGCTACCTTGTAGGGAACATGTGCAACAGCGTCGTGAGCCCAGTGGTTGCGGATTTTCTTATTATACTATTCTCTTGTTAAGAGCTCTGTCAGATTTCTTTCTGTCTGAAAAAACGTGATGCGTTTGCGTACGTATGCTCATACCTCCGACTACAGTGATCGCTTCGAATATACCGCTACCGAAATTGGTGTGAAGAAAGGCTCGAGCACCATCCCGGAACAACGCAATTTAACGGCAATCTTCTGTAAGATAGTGATTCAGTCAGGTAACTCCTCTGATTGTGACAAACCATTTGCTATACAATAATGACACGGAAAAGTAAGGAAGTTTTATTAAAATTCACCCGTGAAGAGTTTTGTGGTCTTTATACATTATTCTATGTCGAACAACAAGGTCAGGGCACAGCGGGGTGTAATAATTTTGTGTTTTTCTCTAACCATTTCCCCTGAGATACCTTGACCCTTCAGAAATATTACGTAACAACATGGGTCACAACAACACATTTAGGTAGCAAATGTTTCTTATATATTTTTTCAAATGTTTTTGTAATTAAGAAAACAAACAATCCTGGAGATTGACGCTAGTCACGTGTGTAAGTGTGGCGTCTTAAAGCGTTCACGTCATTCCTGGTGGCGTTACGGAAGCAGCAGATAGTTGGACGTAGTCCGTACAAACAATTATTTTCCTTCATTCCAGCTGAGGGCTATAGAATTCCGCAATTAATAGCTGGGGCAAAAAATATAGAGCTACATTACAACATGGGAATATAAGTTATGCTTATTTACCGCCTTTGAGGTATAAAAGTAAATTTGGCTCATTCCAAATAAAATAGCTAGTGGTTCGAGTTGCCTGCGATACTAAGGTCGCAAGTTCAAATCCCCACTGTACTAATGAGTTTTTGTGAAATTTACTACAGTGATTAGTCACACCACGAGCTCTATTTACGGTGAAGGAAAACATCGAGAGGATACTTGCATACGTCTGAGAAGAAATTCAAAGGCGTATGTACAGTCGTGCTTGAGTAACGGCGATGGACTAGCCATCTGTCACGTTGGCACCTAAAATATATCTCTGGCGGAAAGTGGGTGTATGGTTATTACCTATACACCTCTACTTACTCCTTCGGGGACCTTTTTGGGAAGGCGTAAGGAAATACTTGCATTATAATTGTTTGAGCAGCCTAATATGGTCATCAAGGATTGACTTTTGACAGGTCTTGTGAGCGGGGTAGCGATGCAATGCTAGCAATGTCCTGCCGAATCATTTGAAGGTGTGGCAGGAGCCTTATTTGATTAATGAACTTAGCGACTTTTAGTACAAAGGGTCACAGATGCAATTTACACCAACCCTTTTTTTGTTAACAGTTATTCAAAGTTAAACCTAAATTAGAAGATTGATTACGCAGAAAATATTGATAAAATTATACGTTATTATAGAATTTATGTATTATATTTTGTACTCGTATAATTTTTTACTGGACATTTTAATAGATATATTGAAACGAGAATTAGCCATAAAACTATATACGAAATTCTATATAAGTCCGTTCGGATTTCACCAAGAATTACATATATAATACTATTCATTGTACATTTACGTTTTATTTATTTGTTTCAATATCATATGATTTTATTAAAACCCAATACCTATACAAGTCACGTTGAAGAAATTAATCAGATTGCAACAGCGCAAGAGATTGTATATCAATTTATGCAACGCAATTCTATCACGATTAATACGTTATATCAAATTGGAATCAACCGAAACCTTTTGCCCTTATAGGAGTAATCGACTACATGGTTCGGTGCGTAAGATCATAAGGCCTCTTAGACATATAATTCGGCAATGGACGTTAGTTTATCAGCTAATGCCGGAAGTTCGGATGAAGATATATTATAGCTTGTCTCAGGTGATCCCTCTGTAGTACAAATGAGTTACGAGCTTATTCGACCGAAGGAGAATTCGCAATCGTAAGGACTGCTTCATACAATGCTGAAGGGACTTACCATGGTGTGCTATTGCAATTATAATTTTTAGAATGACAGCTGTAGCTATATACATACATATATGATGTCATAAATCTGCCCCTTTCGTAATCTGGAACAATTATGGCTTTAGTAACTGGAGAAAACTTGGAGAAATTTAAATTGGGAGAGTAATTGAAAGAGAAAGAGAGAATAGAAAGAGAGAAATTAGTCCGAAACTAAGCAAAGCTTATGCTATGGAAACAAAACAATGATATACATACTTATATAGATATATATATATATATTATAAGTAAATACATAGGATATCTAAGACTTAGGTACAAATGCTCGTGTTCATCAAACAAATATCTGCCCTCAGCGGGAACCGAACCTCACGTTTCGCAGTCAGGAGCTCTAACCACTAGATCAGGCGGCATCAAATAAGGACTATATTTTAAGTGAAAGTGCGTTACCCACCCATTAAATCAATAAGATAAAGCAAACTAACATAGACGTAAATATAAATTGCTATTAGGTCTATTGCCCTGGATCTGTAAAAAATAGTTTCCATGAAGCAGTACCTACTTTTATTGAAAATATAACCAATAGACTACTAACCATAGCCACATTTTTCAAATAAAATATGGCGTTCCAATATTTTTATTCAAATAGTTTTCGTATTACGAAGATTTGTTATTCTGCTCATACCTTTATTATGCCCTTGTGAGAATTGGATACGGACAATAAAACACGAGTAGATATTCGTTTATGGCATTAGTATATATGTATGAACAAGTACAAACAATATTAGATTGGATGAACTTCGAGTAGAATTATCTAAGCGAGTAAATCCTAACTTTGATTATTTACTTAATATTGCTGACAGCACTACATGTAAAAGATTAGCTTATAGATAAAGATTTATTATTACGGAGGTATTATTTCATAGATTGTTTTGTCTTTTTTTTTGGGTGCGACTGTGAAATTCATTACTCTAATTACGTCAAGCATGCACGTATTAATGTGGAAGAGTGTCAACACCGTTTCATCATTAATTTCATCCAAAACTTCAAGTATAAATATTAGAATGCATGGAAAGTTTGGGATGAAATTTTGAATACAAGTTAAGTAAGAAGATAGTTATTTATATATATATCCTCACGCCTTCCCACAAGGGTCCCCGAAGGGGTAGGCAGAGGTGTATAGGTAAAACCCACACACCCACTTTCCGCCAGAGGTATATTAGGTGCCAACGTGACAGATGGCGAGTCCATCGCCGTTACTCAAGCACGACCATACATACGCCTTTGAATTTCTTCTCAGACGTATGCAGGTTTCCTCTCGATGTTTTCCTTCACCGTAAAGCTCGTGGTGTGACTAATCACTGTACTTAAGTTCAGAAAACTCATTGGTACAGTCGGGATTCGAACTTGCGACCTTTGCGTAGCGGGCAACTGCCCGAACCACTCGGCCACCACGGCTCTTATTTTTAGTTATTTATAAATTAATTAATAATATCGTGAAATTAAATAATTTATTCACCAGAACACGGCTAGTGATGTTTGAATGGTACAAAGTGATTGAACCGCGTGTACGCCGACATAATATTGGCAAGTAATTTTTTCCGTAGGTAGGTATTTATATATTTAGATAACTCCTAAGTTACTACAACTAACTTACAATATTAAACAATGAAGTAGGTACAATATTTTTAGTAAAAGTTACAATTTTAAAAACAAACTTTTTTTTATTTCTCATTGTCATAATACATATATGATCATGATATAATATATGATGTTTGTCATCATTAATTCTTCTCACCGATCGTTTTAAGATTGCTGTCAACTTGCTAGACGACTACACCAGCCGGATGCTGTCCGGTCGTGCATAGGATGTGCCCACGCTAATTGAAATAGATTTGGACGACGAACAAGGAAGACATAATGAAAGGGCAGACCACTGTTTGCTAATCTTAGAAACAGACACACGACACGAAATATCACTCAACATTAATTAAAATTACCAAGGACTTATGCTCAATATGTTCCAAAATAGTTTATTTTATTGTTATTGTGGAAACCATCACCATTATTTGTTTTACAATGTAACATATTAATTTTCGGTGATATGTAACTTTGTCAAACGAAACATTAAACTATTTATACCATGCTACAGCATTTAAATTCTAATTCTATTTCATTTATTGCAGTAACGTTAGTTTACACACTATTTAGTACGCGTATATATTATAATACAACATCACATCCTGTACTAGAGTCCAACACACAACTCGGTGCTTATAAACATACATACATACATACATACATATCATCACGCTAAGTCCCTAATGGGGTAGGCAGAGAGTATAGAGCGCCAGTTCTATCTAGACTTACATACCTCTTTCGCTTCGTCCCCATTCATCAGTCTCTTTATACATGCTCGTCGGTTTCGAGTACTCTTAACGTTCCCGTCCTTGAGAGTCCGATCGATTTGATCCAGGTAGTTGGAACGTGGCCTTCCTCTGCCTCTTCTTGCACACACTTTTGCTTTGTATATCTCAATCTTTCTTCACTCATTCTTTATATAATATTTAATAATATGTCATTTTAAATAATTATAAAAATGTGCTTAAATTTTTTTTTAATTTAATTGTATATTTAGAATAAAATCTACAAATGTTATCCACGTCGCAGGTTTCGTCGGTTGAACATAAAACGTATTCGCCACAGGCTTCGTCATATTTTAATTATTATTTAAAATGACATATTATTAAATACTATAATAATAAACAATGTCTGTTTGCTTAAAATTAATAAGGGTCCCCGAAAGGGTAGGCAGCACCCACACACCTACATTCCGCCAGAGATACATTTTAGGTGGGAACTGGACAGATGTCGAGTTCATCGTCGTTTCTCAACGGCAATGACAAGTTCTATTGACAATTGATACAACGACTGTACGTACGTTTTGGAATTTCTTCCCAAACCTTCCTTTCCTTCATAGTGAAGTTTGTTCTGTGACTAATCACTATATATACCTTCTTAAGTTAAGAAAAATACATTGGTTCAAATGGGATTGGAACACACAGACATTAGGCGAACCGCTTAGGCACAACGGCCCTAGCCGTGCACAAAAATAAATAACGAATTAACTCATTGTTATAGCCCTGTTTTTCGCATAGAACTATTGTGTTAATGATTAAAAATATGAATTGTACAATAGCGTAAACAAACAATAATATTCTGGTTGTATTTATACAAACAGTCGCGTATCGGCTTCGGTGAAATGTTTATGTCTTGTAAAGTAGCTTCACACACCATACAATCTCTAAAAAGGCCGAAACAAAGATACGCTCGTGTGGGTAACCAAATTTACGTTCAATTTGATATTGTGTCGAGTCGCTGTATGGAAAACGCGTAATAAGATGGCGAAATATATCCTTGTGCAGACTATATTATTATTTCAGTCTGTCAACAAAATATAATACACTAAAATGTTGTTTACAAGGTTACCATTCTCAATTCTTCCAGCCATAATATTATTAGGTACTTAAAGATATTTTTGGTCTTCAAAACTAACCCAATTTCAATCTATAAATTCATACATACATACCATCCTAACCAACCGTTAAGTAGAGCTTTGCAAGCAATAGGCAATGAAAGTAAAGCGACAGCTCTTATAGAATAACAGACCTCCTTTAGTTAATCCACATTCATCCATCCAAAAATACAGTTCTTATTGGTCCTACTAATAATTGCAAACTAGAAAACAACAACACAGAAAAGTAACACGATCAATATCAATTAAGCCGACAATGGATTGTAGCCGTTTTTATAAATTTACTTAAAGGAACCGAGAGGTGAAAAATGTTTCCAATGATTCATAGGAGTCTGATTATATACTTTAAACGAACCAGTAGTAAGGTTATAGTAAATACAAAGGTAAATCAAAGAGGATTAATAAATTACAAACAAAGAGATTCCATCTAAAGTTTGCATATTAATTAATGTTAAAAACTTCTGGAACGCCGATAAAAGTGCTACGTGTCTTCAGCCAGATTGCGTACTTCAGCTAAACTAGTTGAACAGCGTATATCCTAGGGCGGCAAAGTTAAGCCTCAATTTAAAAAGTTATATTCAAATAATGGCTTTTGTACGGTGTACTTTCAATGCAAGCTTATGAGTACATGCTACTGAAGTCAATATTTACAAGGTTTTCGCAGACGGCATCTCTATCTCTATCATAAGGTATTGGGCTAGATATGTGGCTATATCTTTAGATATACTAGTCTTATATGACGGCATCACGGCACCTGACAACAAAAGATACTTGCTTCTTTGCACGCAGTATTGATTTCTGTCATGGCTCTAGTAAATAGGCATAGCTAAAACTAAAATCTTTTTTCTTTTATTACATCAGAAAAACGCCATTGAAAATGTCACGTACTGTGGCGGTTTCAGAGTACTTACTTTCCTACTGCGAGCGCTCAATCTGTGGAATGAATTACCCTCTAAGGTTTTTCCATCATTCTTTAAGTTGGGTGTGAAGTGATTTTTGCAGGTTTGGCAATGCGCGTATGATGGTGTGGCAAGCATCCCGTAACTAATATTATTCTCAGAAGCCAGAAGTGTAAGCCATGAAAACCGCATCAACTGTGCGCCTTCAAGATATTCTTCTTACATCTGGATCTCCTTATATATATAAATAAAAATGAATGTTTGTCTGTATGTCCTTTATAGAATCGTACGTACACGTCTGGACCGATTTTAATGAAATTTTCCGTGTTTCTTCAAGAGGATTCGAGAATGGTTTTGATTAACAATTGGACCCGACAGGTGGCGCGGCTTTTATTTTTTCACCCAAGCGAAGCTGGGCGGGACGACTAGTTGGTTATACAAAAATAAGCTAATCTATTCTAATATTGATGAGGAAAATAAATGAGCTTTCTGGCGGGCTTTCCTAGTTGGCGCTTGCCAGACATTTTATAAATTGAAGTTCTTAAGTTTCCTAGCCATGGCCCAGCTAACCTTGTACTATATCTTTATAGCTACCTTAAGTTAATACTTTTTACATGTGGCAAGAAAGCTTATGTCTATAGATTGAAACAATACAGGATGCTATGCTATGGAAATGCTACAGGAGTCTCCACTCTGATTTTATCTTGGGTGTACTTGTTGTACGAGTTGGGCAATATAATTTTTTTTTATACAACAAGCATGGCAAGCAAGCATACGGCCCCCATGATGGAAAACGGTTACCGCAGCCTATTTACGCTTACAATACCGAAATATTACTTTGCGTTGCTACTCTGTGTTCGGGGAGATATACTGTGTTGGCAGCATAATGAGACTAATGCCTCTGCTGCCAACATAATGAACCAATCCTCCCCCCTCCCCAAGGAGGTCATTACTGGAAACTTTATTTTCCGCGTAGGAACACAACACAAAAAATTGTGTTATTTGGCTACGGACTTCTGTAAGGTGGAGGTCCTGCCCCAGTCGGGCAGCTCCAAATTCGAACGGGAAACCCTACCTCTCTTTACTATTCCTTTTTCATCGTAGAAGTACCTGCATCTACTTAAAAGCTGTTCCATCTCTGCGATTAAATGTGCGGTTGTTTGCCCTAGTTGGACAACTTTAATTTAGATCGGAATGTCCATTGGGTCTGTTGTACTGGGTATTCATTTGTTGACCTTAGTTGTAAGGAAACCAATAATAAATAAAGTTTACAAAATTACAGTGCCTATGTCTATACTCATAATATATTATAATAAGACGGCCGACTGTTCTAGTGGTTAGAGCGCCGGACTGCGAAACTTGGCGTCGCGGGTTCGATTCCTGCTGTGTGATATTTGTGTGATGAACACGAGCATTTGTACCTAAGTCCTGGATGTCCTATATAAGTAAATATATATTTGCCTAGTTACAATAACACAAGCTTTGCTTAATTTGGGGCTATGTACATTTTTTTAGAAGTGTCTTGAAATATTTATCTATTATTATAGTCCGAAAGAAATAGATTTATTGAAAAACATATGTATCAATCATTTGATTATTCTATAATTACATTGTAATATCACGTGATGTTAAGACTAATCGATAAGGACGAGTGCTTTTAAACCTTTACCTCCGAGAGCCTTACGTGGCGTGAACACATAAATATCGAGAGGTGAATTTTCGCTCGCAATTTCGTATCTTTATCTTGAATGAAAAATCTGTCGGTAGGTACGTCGTTCATTTAACACATATCTATGTTACGATCTTCAAGTTTGCCGAAAAAAGCTGAGAGGAATATTGGAACTTAGTTTCGAGATCTCATGTGATTCAATTTAAACCTTTTTAGTTTGGTTAAAGGGTCGTAAATAAAGTCACAACACTATTAATGATAGTCCACTAAGGCCTAATTCGCACATTCACACGGGCTTAAAGTATGTACTGCTGTAGTGTGATTTTGGTCTATCTTTCGGGCTTTCCGGCTGAAATATATTTAGGTATCAAAGTTACGGACGGGGAGTAAGTCGCTGTCTCTACGGATTTAAGCCGACAGGGATTGACATTAAAATCTGAACTCCGTATATATAGTATCGCTCCTATATATTTCATAATATCCTCCAATTGGTGTCGATGGGAGGCGCAGTTTGTGTTGGCCAAGTTTTTTGTTGTATTTTACAAGTAATTACGTTAAAAGATAACGTTATCGTTAGGCTATATAATGTGAATGTTCTTTAACATTAGTAGCATTTAGTATAAATCGTGAAAATATATTAAAGGATAAATGGACACTCCTAAAATAACCTAACCATAAAAAATATTTATTACTCCCCCAGTGGCTTCCACGCATAAGTTCCTTCTTAGGGACGCCATCCAATTCCCTACAAAACTTTATTCTCCGTTATTTCAATGCGACATGCGTAATATTAGCATTTTTGTATTCATTATTTTCGGCTTTGTTACTTATAAACTACTTACATGTCCCGTATTCGATATTCGAATACAATAATCATATTACAGTATCTAATGCTGTGATACATATCTGTGTCTGAATATCTCGACATACTTCTTTATTGCAGTTTCAGGTAGTGTTGGTATAGTTTCAGTATGTATAAAAGTACAGATTCCCTGAATAGTGGGTCGAGATGGCCGGGTGGTGTAAGTCGTCCCTCGCACCAGTGATATGTTATTTTACGTACAGTAATTAATTACACAATTAGCTTAATGAATGGCAGCCCAAGGAAGTCTATAGATGTAACACACCTTTGGGAAGAAATTAAATGTTTCATGTATCAGTCTACAGTCGTGCCAGTGAGGTGTCGAGGGCGGCATATTTCAAAGGCATATGACCCGCCTGATATTAGGTCACACAAAAATAAAAAAATTTATCGTGCCCACTCAAAGCGGAAGAGTATGTAAGAGATAGATTTATGGTTGACATCTGCCCCTTCCGCACTCTTGACTATTGACGAACATACCTTTTGACCGCTCTTATTAACCCTCAATTAATCATATTTGTAAGTTGGATAGTTAGTTAATAAATTGACCCAAAAGCGCCTGATAAAAAATTAATAGCAATTTTCATATTATGTTGTCTTAATGGATTTTGGAAAACAAAATTATTACAAGTAAGTTTATGATGAAATATATTAGTCAATGCCTATTACACAATTCTTAATGAATCCCTCGGTACATTTATTTAAAATTAGAATGGTAAATTTATCTTTATTTCCCGAGTATATATTCGTGTCTGCCTTAGGGATTTTTCAGATAAACATGTTCCCTAGAGATGCTGTAAAGCTGTGCGAGAAAAATGTTACATATCGCTTGCCAGGACTTGACGATTTTAAAGTATGAAACATTCATTTGACAACCGTTGAATAAAATCTTTAATATAAGCCTACGCAATTGCAGCTTGCAAATATTTTAAATTGCCCACATCAATTAGACGGGGAATGTAAGTTAAAAAGTCCTTGATTTTTAATTTGGAATGAAAATTGGAAGATTACCATCGCCGCCATTGAGACACTCGTAAACTTAGGCAATGTACGCACAAATTGAACGCAGGCTTGTTCTCATTGTAATGAAAATACGATTTTGGTCTTCAACCGCAAAAGCTCCGTGATTTTATTTATTGGCATTTTGGCAAATTACTTTGTAAGTTCTTATAATTTTGTTCTTATCAAAATTATTGGATTTCCTTTATTGCTATTCATACAATTAAAACTTAAAGAACTATATATTGTTTGTATAGTAACAATTCTATGAATATACCAAAAGCCTTACAAATCTTCTACGCATTCCACATAACAGACTTGGTGTGAGGCAATAAGCCTTCAAGATTTTCGTTCATAAATCGTCACGATATACAAAGTATTATTGCGAAATTATTATACAAAATTTCATTGTGAGCATCGTTATATTTCAGTTTACACATCTGGATTATATCTTATATTACCATGGAATGTTCCTCGCACGACTGCTATTCGGTTAAATGCTGTTTGGAAGCGATAATGGCCCAGACTTACAACTTCGCAAGATAGAAAGAGAAAGAAATAAGGCGGAATTCTGAATTCATAAAGTTTTAATTTCTTGTCGGAATTTGTTAGGATTCATTAATTTGCATTTTATTTTTCTTATGTTTTCGAACTTAATAATTAATTTCGAACTTACTCTGTGCTAACAGGCTTGTTTCTCTACATACATTTCTATAAGCTTAAAAATATCAGGAGTATTTCCACCTTGTGAAGTGTATAGAGTATTTATTGTATATTGTACCATAGAGGGATAACCAGTGAAACTGGCACCATAGAATTATTATGGCGCGAAAAGACAAATGTCATCGGCGGAAAAACAATTGACATTAATTCATGGAATATACGAGTTATCTTACGGACGCTATCTTGTTTTCCTTTGCTTGCAACTCATAGACTTCTAATTGGTGGAAATATCATTATATTTTAAAATAATTAACAATTCAAATTTTTATATCTTATCTTCACGCCTACCCACAGGGGTCCACGAAGGGGTAGGCAGTGGTGTATAGGTAGTACCCACACACCCATTCACGACTATGCTTACGCCTTTGAATTGCTACTCCGACGTATGTAGGTTTCCTCTCGATGTTTTTCTTCACCGTAAGCTACTTTGTAAAGTAATAATGTGATGTAACTGTTTTCAAAGAGGTGGCTCAGCTGTGATTCCCTTAATGCTTTCCCATTAGGGGTGTAACAACTCTCTTTTCGTCGGAGGTATCTTTAGGGCCTAGCGTAGCGAGTCCTTTACTGTTTCCAAGCTTCACTATAAAACGTTGTTAAATTCCTTTCTAAGCGTGTGCAGATTTTCTGATAATGGTTTCCTTTGTCTTAAAGCTCGTACTATTATATATAACTGTATAAGTTTTCAATTGTAGGAATCGTCGGGGTTTGAGCTTGCAATACAAAGTAAGAGAAAAATTTAAGTTTGAACAACATTTTATGTGCAGTGTGGAGCTTGGAGCCAGACAATTTCCACAGCACCACTCTTAATACAGTAAAACTGAAATCTAACTTCGCAATCCAGGTACGCAAAGCACTTGAAAACTGTACTTACGTAGCAGAAAAACAATTGAGATACCGAAACAATCTAGGTAGCTAGTATTGATTTTATTTCATGATAAGTTCCAGTTGAAAAATGGTTATGCAAAACGTGAAGCTAATGATGACACCGCGAGCGATGATTTTTATGTGGAGGACAACATCCTATACCTTTTTTTACAAAGAATATATGAGTTGTTGTCCTACCCGATTACATTTGTTTCTTTATTATTTTTATTTTTAATTATCAGAACGGCTGCAAGCCAATTACAGCCGGCGTGTCTGACGTTATTGCTTGCCAGTTATCCCCGAATACGTCACAATCAAGTTTAAACTCTAAGAGTGCCTTGAGCACGGAGAGAGTGCGAGGGATCGGGAAGTGAGCAAGTACTAAACAGTAGTCTTTGGAGTTGGCCCAAGCCACTATGCGATTTGGCTCACTGCAAATAAATTGTGCTTCCTGCAGCGCGTGTTGTTTTTCGGAACCAATATCATAGACAACTCTTCATACAGCTCTGGAGCATCTGATTTTCCATGTAAGATCTTGGACATAGTTATTAACATAGTTTAAATACATATGATGTATTTGATATCATTGTGGTCAAGAGTCACACGTTAAAGCCAAAAAGCAATATAACTTGTCTTGTCTAGCTGAAGGCTGATAAAATAATTTAAAACCAATATCCAGACTGTATTGGGATAGTTCGAAGTTTGCGATAGCCTTAACTAATACAAAACTTTTTCTTTAGGAATAAAGGACGAGATCGAGCTACAAAAACAATGTGTTATGTTTCCATCGTTAGTTTACTAGACTGTAAATCAAAGCGACAGGGTTCTGATTAGCTGTAATAATTATTTTTTTTATAAATAATACAGCTACTGATATACATACTTGTACATATCTTTTTAGTATGATATGTTTAGCCATTAGCACATAGAGCATACGTACCCTGCTATAAATGTATACATAATAGACGGCAGATTCTGGATTTGGGAAACGAAATCGTTCAACATAATTCCATAAGTCTGAAAAAAAATTTAACTGATGCTTACCACATACCTACCCCTTCGGGGACCCTTGTGGGAAGGCGTGAGGATATTATTATTTACCACATAAATACCGAGACAAGTAGGCCGACAGGCCACTAACCTCACGACTACCAATCGATAATTAAGAAAAATATGTACATACTATGAATCTGAAAAGTGTTCAATTTGTAATCGTTTCTGTTGGTCCTTCACTATGATGTAATCGGTTATTAAAGTGTGTAGTACGAAACTGTGAAGTTTTAATTTCTCATCTTCCTCTTAGCTTAGTAGTAGGCTATAAGCTGGTAGGTTACACTTTACGAGGCGTACGTACTTAATAGCTAGAGGCCGAGCTCGCAGTTCATTTGCTTAAGCTTTTAATCCGGGGCTGTCCATACATATAAATTCTTCCTCTGCATATTGAGATAATACTGTTCCTCATTACTAAATCAGCTATAGTAAAGATTTGTGGGAGCCCTAAATTTGTTACATATTCTTAAAGGTCGTAATTAATGAGCGTTTATGGTATCCGTACATTGTTTGATTCAAAGTTGTGTTGTGTCAAGCATCTTCATATACATGAGTCTTATTTGATGAATCTATATAAATAAATAGATTAAGGTCAAGGCACTCAAGAACGGGAACGTTAAGAGCACTCGAAACCGACGAGCTTGTATGAAGAGACTGATGAATGTGGACGAAGCAAAAGAGGTATGTAAGTCCAGAGGGAACTGGCGCTCTATACTCTCTGCCTACCCCTTTATGGACGGCGTGATAATATGTATGTATAATTTATATATATATATATATTAATCGATGGGCAAGCAGAAGATTGATCCTCATCAATCTTCTACTTGAATTGTTTGGTAATATAATTTGATTTACATAGGCCTGTTTATACGCAACAAAAATTTCGTATTAAAGTACTTCATTACAGGATTAAAGGCACCAATAAATCCAGAACAGCGCGATGTTTCGGCAAAATAAAGCAAACAACCTTTAAGGAAAATCCTAATAACATAAAAGTCTTTGCGAATTGTTTCTTTAGTATTCAGTAGATGCCTTATTAGAAGCGTGAATTCTCGGATCCATTCTGTCGAGCACTAGTTAAGAGACCCCTTTATGGACAACTCAGTGGTAGTATCACGGGTCATTTGAAGGCAGACTATAGTGGTACATTACACAGACCCAGACGATAGGCGCTTAATTGTGCGCAAAGAGGCCATTCTCTCTGCTTTTTTATATCATTATTCTACGTAGAACTCGTAACAAGATAATTTTGTCGACTGAGGATTGTAAAATTAATTGATAATATTGCATATTGCTCTAAAAGCAAATGAAATCATTCTCTACCCCTACGAAATTAGGGAACCAGTGAAAAACAAAAATGAAAACTGAGGAATTTGTTTCGTCGTTATTCCTCTTGACAGGTTCTTAAAAATTGTGGTATCTGTAACATGATGTTTATTATGTGACGTTCAATAAGTGTTCCCAGTGTCGCTTAGGTTGAGTATACTAATATTGTTTTTTTTGTTATAGCCGTGGTGGCCGAGTGGTTCGAGCAGTTGCCTGCGACACAAAGATCGCAAGTTCGAATCCCGACTGTACCAATGAGTTTTTCTGAACTTAAGTACAGTGATTAGCGAGCTTTACGGTGAAGGAAAACATCGAGAGGAAACTTGCATACGTCTGAGAAGAAATTCAAAGGCGTATGTGTAGTCGTGCTTGAGTAACGGCGACGGACTCGCCGTATGTCACGTTGGCACCTAAAATATATCTCTGGCGGAAAGTGGGCGACTGCGTATTACCTATACACCTCTGCCTTCGGGGACCCTTGTGGGAAGACATGGGGATATATATCGTGGGGGTATATATATATATATATATATATATATATATATATATATAATAACATGTTTTTGTTCGAGCTAAAAACTTACAGACAGCCAGGCTTATTGTGAAAAACATTTAGTGTAAGCAATAAGAAGACAAGTATCGAATGCAATAGAAATAATGAAAGGACAAGTTGACAGAAAGAAGCGCCGGCACGAATGGAATTGCGGATCCCTCGATCTCATTTTCGTGTTCGCGCAGACTGTCTCTGGATGAGGGTGGTGCTACAACTTGTACACGACGTTAGAAGTAGTGAAAAAGAAAAACATTTTTGTAGCGACGACAATGAATATTTCATGCCTAAATATAGTAATAATATTATTACAGGCTAATGAAATACAAATAAATACCTTGGGACAGTTCCACACAAATTGACCTAGTCCCAAATTAAGCAAAGCTTGTGTAATGGTTACTAGGCAACGATATATTTTACTTATATAGATAGATATGCATATAAATAAACTAGTACTGTAAAATACTTTACTACATATCTTCACGCCTTCCCATAAGGGTCCACAAGGGGTAGGCAGAGATGTGAAGGTAGTACCACACACCCACATTCCTCCTTCTCATTTTAGGTACCAACATGACAGATAGCGAGGCCATTGCCGTTAGTTAAACACGACGATACATTCGCCTTTGAATTTCTTCTCAAACGCACGCCGGTTTGCTCTTGATTTTTCCTTCACCGTAAAGCTCGTGATGTATACATAAGTATAAGTAATGTGAATTCAGTTTATAACATCCTATACATTGTTCGACACACGGTGATCAAGCTCAGGACCTCACGGCTCAAGCCAAGCGAAAAAAGATATCTCATTTTGTTTATCAGTAACCATTCGTTGTGAAACAGCATTAGTTATCGGATGATCGAGACACAACAGTTTGAATTATGACAGCAGTAAATAAGACGAAACTTTTACGCGGACTTTGAGCTCCCCTTTCGTCCGTATTCCAGCCTTTGCTTTACTGACCTACTTACTATTGTGTGTTTACGACAACTCAAATACATACATAACCTTGCATCGATAGTGGGCAGTATCTGAAATATGCTTAACTTAGTAGATATATTTAAGATACCAACGTGGTAAATGGCCTGATACATACGCCTTAGCATTTCTTTTCCTTCTTGTACTTAACTAAAAAATTCGACGACTTAAATGTGCCATGGGAACTAGCAATCTTTCAGGTTGCAGATGACTACAGTCAGTCACCACGGCTCTGCTGCTTAGCCTGACCAATTAATACCTATAGCTGATAAGTACTCATCCTGGTCATTGGAAGAAGGAAGTAGAGCAACGCATATGGCTGCTATCTTATGTAGGGTAGTATAAGTATATTATTGACTTGAATATATAGTATCTTATTGACGTTTATAAGATGAGAATCACTGTACTAGCGGTATGGCGCTCGAATAGACCATTAGGTATAGCCAGCGCAGCTCCGTTACAAAACGATAATGGTTAAATTATATTTAAGAAATAGCTGAAGTCTTGGTTCCAAAAGAATATTTCGTGAGCTATGTAAGCTGTAGGAGAGCGCTTTAATATTTTGTTGTTATATCCCTTTTCGGGTTCGCTGTCAAGATACTTGCACATTGTGTTACAATCCTTAAGTATTAGAGCCAAGGTCGTACCTGAAAGCGCGAAACGCTTATAGCATGTATAATTCATAGGAGTTCACAGTCGTTAGATAGGTTAAGATCACCATTCCAGGACTGGACTACAGAGAAAATGGCCGCCGTTTAGCTGTCAGACGTCCTGTGATAAAAAAAATTTAAGCTTAGTACATAAATTGTATTATGATAAAATCCAACGACAATGAAGTTAATGAGTATTCTCTGAATGTTTGTAAAGCGTCAATTAAGTTAAATATTTAAGCTGTGTGCCTGCTATAATTAGGTGGTTTAATACTCTTGTAACATACTTTTGCAGAATGAAGGCTTGAAACGGCTGAAACGCGCTGGCATGCCGCCAACGTCAGGGGTTTATTTATTTTCGTGATTTAATAAATGTCGCTTGGCCTCTTTATTGCCCACGTAAAACAATTAAATATATTAACTCAATATAGTTTTCAGTATTGGTGACTTGCACATATTATAGATAATATCTTGTGAAGTCATCCTATTGTGAAAATTTGGGAGAATATTTGTTCCATTTTCACGCAAAACTTACCGAATTGGATGAAATTTGCCAGAGTTAGATATTAATCCAGCTCTAATGATATCAAAATTCACGCAAGCTAAACCACGGGGTACAGCTTCATCAATAAACCAAGCTTTAAGCTCTTTAATAGCTTGACCTAAATACAATACTATCTAGTTAAAGATACTACTATTAGCTTCCAATATATGACAAATCGGACCTCTACATATAAATCCTTTCTTTTTACATTAAAGTTGCTAAACGAATCTCTCCAGTCTTCACAGCCTACTGGTAAATCCGCTGCATACATACTAATAGAGTAGCTTAAGCAAAAGCTTGTAAAACGATTGATGTCTTCGAACAACTGGTTTAAGTAAACTCCTGCAAAGCCAAGCTCTCAGGCTTCTTCTGAACGATTCCAACGATGATTATGAACGTAAGTACAATGACTGATCACACCACAAGCTTTACGTTGGATATTTTGGTTTGCCAGATTCCTTTCATGCCTATTTGCAGACACTTTTAAGGCCCAAGGCGTCCTGTTTTTGTTGTATATTTTCCTCTGAAGGATAAAGTAGCGAGTAAACAATAATAATGCGAATATCATGTAGCCAGGCAACCATTCGTAGAATCAAATATACATATATATTATAACAATGACGGGTGCCATCTAAGGGGAGATGTACTGAAATTATACTTCTCTTATAAACTGACAATACTTGCTTATTGTATATACACACATATATGCTATTATTAGTCTCCTTAGAACGTTATGCGAGGGGTTTTCTACTTGGTATAATTAAAGATTCATAAGACCATCATGTCTCTACCAACCTATATCAAAGGAGATACGACACGTATAGGGAAGTTCGTGTTCGGAACATTTCCCTTTGTGTGTAATATTTTATGAGACTGAGATTCGAAGGATTGTGAAGGACTCGCCATCTTTAACGGGACCTAAAATATATCTCAGGCGGACTGTGGGTGTTTTGACTTAGGACACATTGACTCAGGACAAATCTCTTACACGTATATTTGTATTTTTATTGATTTTGAGGCATCAAGCCTTCGACCGTATTCCTAACCAATTGATCTGGCGCTACTCAATTAATATCTTTAATTCGTACATAATATAATAATAATAATAATAAATTCGTACATGATATCTAAAAAATATTTTTTTAATAAAATGTGTTTTATAAAAGTATTCTTTTGTAAAAACCCTGAGCGAAGCAAGAACATTCTATGGCTAAGATGGCTGAATTATTATTTTGATTAAAACACCAGTCCAATGACAAATTTAACGCAAACCTACTTTAGACTAGTACAGAAGCTAAGACATTTCGCGAGTGTTTTGTTTCTTACTGTTGTATTCATTTTATCTGAGCATTTGCATTCCACCAACCCGTGCTTCCTCCCCATTAATTTGCAGACTCCACTTGACATGGCGTCTTTGATTACAATTCTAATCTTCTCTCGCATCTGGATTGTACGTGACTGTACATTTGATCGGAGACTTACTATGATATTCTCTTCCTATTGAATGCATACGCTTGAGCGCTTACCATCATTAAGTCCTTAAGACTTATAACACACTATACCAACCCAATAGGAGACTGCAATGGCATACATAAATAAGAAGATAAAAAACTACTTTCTAAAAATAATTAATGTATTAAACATTAAATTAAACTTTATCTTAGGCCCAAAAAATTTAATTCGCCTATCATGTGTCATATATTTGTTTTTTTTTAACTCGTAGTTCAGATAGTATAGACCACATGATTTAGTCGGTCGCGCCTTAGGTTGGGACGGGGTTGAGGCGGCAGGTTACCTAGTGATCACAATGTACATGAGATTGTAGACAGTGATGACTTATCTCGAGATGTCGATATCGAGATTATGAAGCAATAGCAAATGGCCATAGTTTGAGGGTCGGTGTTGTCGCATAATGGAGCTTACAATATATCTAATTAATATTATAAAGGGACCTTCCATTTCAAGTTAAGTATCATGCAGTTTTATCTGAGTCAGTTTGATGGCGCTGCAGTGGGCGGTGCGAATGACCGTTTTGCGAGCTGAGTCCATTCTCTTGCGATTCAAACTACGGCGGCCTTTCAGGAAATCCTAGAAAGATATTATTATTATTATTTATTTATTTCTCAGATAACATAATCATTTAAAATTTTAATTTTATTTACAATATTATTTTCATACAATAAAATTATAAATATAATTATATCAAACATATTATTTACAAAACAAATAATTTGTCAGCAACCTGTACATGAATCCAATATTATGAATACAATACTTTATTTCCCTGAGGATTCTTTTTGATTATGGGCAAACAACTTTTACTCAAGTTAATGAATTTAATTAATTAATGTAAATAATTTGAGAATGATTGTATACAGCTATGCCATCCCACCCAGCATTGCTTCGGTGGAACACAGCGTCACCTATCTGTTCAAATTTTCCTTGGGTTAAATGAAGCCTATATTTTAAGCAATAAATCGGTGAAAGCTTCTTGGAATTACGTGTTTTCACTTCTGTTGCTTTGATGATAAAGGCTCACTTTATTTGTGTTTCCTCAATATTAACAAGAGTGTTATTTTTTTAATTTATTTGAATTGATGTTTTCCTTTAGCAATTTATTTATTTAGGAACCGAAAACACTGAGTTATAATTTACAAATATTGTGCGAGAATGACTGCAGTATAAATCTGTGTATCTGAAATTAACATCAACTAGGTTCTTATGTTACAGAGTTCATTCAAATCAAAATTCATTCAATCAAAATTTTATTGCTAACTATAGCAATAAAATTTTGATGAATAAGGGTAACGCGCGATTGCAAGTTCGAATCCCGACCTGTACCAATGAGTTTTTCTGAACTTAAGTACAGTGATTAGTCACACCAAGAGCTTTACAGTGTAGGAAAACATCGAGAGGATACCTGTATACGCTTGAGAAGAAATTCAAAGGCGTATGTAGTGTCGTGATTGAATAACGAATAACTTGTGATCTTTGTGGGGCAGGCAACTATTTGACCAAACGGCCAACACAGCTTGTTTTTAAATTTACTATTTAACTTAACTCTTGAAAATGTTAACATCTGAAACGTTTCACCAATCTTAAATAGATATATAAAAAATGAGTTAAACAAACGAAATATGTTCTGTAAGCCTTCAATCAGTAAGACTAGACAGAGCCATGAGATGGATGACATCTGTCTGCTAGAAGACATATAACTTATCAGTCAAATGTTTGAAGGAGATCTCGGTTCCAAATGTTTAATTAATTTATAAAGGACTTAAAATATTTTCTTTTCATATGAAAAGTTATGTGAAGCTTGCGCTTTTAATAATGGAGATATTAATAATAGTATTTATCTATTAATATATATTATAAATAATATAATAATAGATAAATACTGACAAAATGTCATTTTTTGGGGACGAAAGTTGCTTACGCACAAACAATTACGCTATCAACAACCTATTATATGAACTTACTTTAAATGCCTGTCGGAATTTTCGTGACATGAGGCTGTAGAGGATCGGGTTCACAGCCGTGGAAATGTACCCATTGTAACATAAGTAGTTCACAATTTTCCACGCCTGAAAATTAACAGATATTATTAAACCTAAAGGTTTACATCACATAATACGTGTTATAATGGATTTTCAGCTGGATATCGCTACATGCGCCGTTGAACTTGCTTATATCGGGCTGGGTCGACTGCTTACCCCAATAATATAAGTAATTCGTGTGGGTGTGGGAGGTGATGGTGACCGTGACGAGCTTTAGGATGGATGGGATATGATATTGTGGAGTGCTTGGCGTTCTGTGAGATACGTTGAATGTTTGAGAAGTGCGTTTGCTTTTTGATTATTTCTGTTTATACATTTTTTTTATTTGCTTATTATGGGTTCCTATAACTGCACAAGGATATGCTGCATAAGGTTTAACCGATCGTTCCTTATGCCTACACACTTCCACACTTCCTTAGTCACTTATCATCCTAAGTTAACCGCTTACTATGAGTAGGGTAAACATATGCCTGATCCTGATCGCAACCATGGTTAAGATATTTTATATTAAGCTAGCTGTACCCCACAGTTCCAGCTTTAAATTTGATTAAACATACATATGGTTACTGCTATGCTCCCTTGGGTACATCTATACTAATATTATAAAGAGGAAAGATTTGTATGTATATGTTTGTAATTGGCTCAAAAAGTACTGAACCGATTTTAAAAATTCTTTCACCATTTGAATACTACATTATCACTGATTAATATATGCTATTTTAATTGAAAAATAAAGTTATTGCTAAATGTTTAAAAACTAAATTTCCACCCGTGCGAAGCCGGGACGGGCCACTAGTCCTTCATAAAAGGGCTACCTAACACAGCAATACTTTTTCAAATCGTCTTCAAAATGTTTCCAAAAATCGGTAGTTCCTGACATTAGCGCAATCAAACAAGTCTATATAGTATAAGTACCTACAGATAACACCGAAAAAGAGTTACACATGTATGCAGTAATCTAATTAAATGTCAAGTACTAAAATTATAATACCCACATTGTAATTATCCTCGTATTTCAACTGCGGAGATATCATCATAATACGTAGAACACAATACGGCGACCAGAAAATGAAAAACGACGCAGCCACAGCAGCTGGAATACAGAAGCAAAGATATATAAATATGTATTTAGGTATATAATATTTAGTAGTGTGTAAATAAAAACCTTGTATTGAATCAAGTCAACGATATAGTTATACTTTTAGCATTTTAAAACATCTTAGAAATAAATAGAAAGAACCAATATTTAGTGATTTTACTGTTTCGCTTGGACTCAATGAAAATACACCTTCTTAAGAGGTGTTAATAACACAATTTCGCATATAGCAATATACATTTATAAGTTTTGAGCCATCTGTCAGGCCCGCCTTTTTTCGAATTTTTTAACGGTGTTTTTCTTCACTATCAAACGTCTGTAAAATTAATTACGTTTCAGTGACAGTGCTGTAATCTCGTCTCCTACGGAAATAAATCCTATAATCTTGCCATTACAGGGGACTGCTTCAACTGTTAAGCTAAAAAAACAATAATGAATCGTGTTAATTAAGGTAAAAAGTACCAACCTAACATTTTGGAAGCTTTGTGTCTGTTTTGTTTCCCTGTGACTGGACTGTTTCGTAGCTTCTTATGGGCAGCTCTCAGTTCAATTGTGATTAGCACGTACAATACGAAAATGATAGTCATCGGTATAACGAAGAACACGAATATCTCCAATGATAACAAAATGCTCAGCGTCTCCGACATGGTAAAGTAACAGAACACATATTTCTTCCTCTCTAACAATTCCACGTAAAATATATCAGGAATGCAGAAGAAACTCGATATAATCCAGATGACGGCAACTATTTTGTACACACGTTTGTTCAACGAGAGCTTCTGACGTAGGAATGGCTTTGTAACGACTATGTAGCGTTCGACGGTAAAGGCAGTTATTATGAGCAGGCTACAGTAGCTAAGGCAGTCCCAGAGTACGAAATGGAGCCTGCAGCCCACTTCACCCAGGGGATAGAAATCAGGGATCCAGATGATGTAGATATCTATTGGAACGAATAGGGCGTACAAGAGGTCGGTCACAGCGAGGTTGAACAGGTAGCAGTTAGTTGGGGTCCGCATGCTCTTGTCTCGAGCGATCACCGCACATGTGCATACATTACCGATGATGGCGAGAACCATGGAGATGCCTAAACAAATACTGAGAATGATCTTGACTGTGTAGGCATCATCTAGCACGCTGCCGTCGTCGTAAAACGCCATGCCCATTGGGCCAAAGAATGTGTATGAGTTGTTCTCGTAATCGCTGTTATTCATCTCGAACATCTTGCGACCTGTGTATGCAATGATTTATTCGACGTATTCCAACATTATGTAAAATACTACCAACACACGATGTGATCACGACCGCCGTGAATGTTGTACTGATCCAGGGAAAAAGCTTAACTAGTCCCTGTATGAGTGCGTATCATAGGATGATCCTAAAGAAAACGATGAAAAATATAGTAAAATTTACTCGAATATTTTTTTGTAGCTCATTGTAAAGCTTGCATTAATCACATAAAATATTGTGATAAATTTAACAATATAACGACTATTAATATTCCTTTTGTATAAAAATTGTTTGTTGAAGATAACTAGTACGTGCTGTTCCATATTTTTAGTTTTATTCTGCAAATCATAATACTGTAATATAATATTCAGTAGCAAAAAAGGCACATCATGTGTAAGAAAGTAATTGGTGTTCTCAAACAAGCGTTCAATTTGTCAGCAGCCATACAGCGGCATACGCTCCTAAATTAAATTAGTAGGTACAGTCCTGGTAATGTCATGGTGCGAGTGAGCATGAATACAAATTAATATAAAAAACGGAATATATGATATATTAATTATATGTACATCTCTCCTAATGTTGTAAGCCGTGGTGACCGAGTGGTTCGAATAGTTTCCTGCAACACAAAGATTGCAAGTTAGCACTTTCCGCCAGAGGTATATTAGGTGCCAACGTGACAGATGGCGAGTCCATCGCCGTAACTACTGTAACGTACTAATACTGTGGGATTCGAACTTGCGATCTTTGTGTCGCAGGCAACTACTCCAACCATTCGGCCATCAATGAGTTTTACTGTACTTAAGTACAGTGATTCGTTACACCACGAGCTTTACGGTGAAGGAAAACAACATACCTAGAGGAAACCTGCATACGTCTGAGAAGAAAATCAAAGGCGTATGTATAGTCGTGCTTGAGTAACGGCGATGGACTCGCCATCTGTCACCTAATATATTCCTCTGGCGGAAAGTGGGTGTGTGGGTATTACCTATACACCCTTGCCTACCCCTTCGTGGACCCTTGTGGGAAGGCGTGAGGATATATTATATTATATTATAATATTGTGGAGCTAAAGTTTGTTTGAACGAGCTAATCCGATTGGTGAATTTCCCATCGATGGCGTCGAAACGGTAGTAGAAGCTAGCCTTCAGTACCTTTAAGTTTGATAAACAAATCAGTATTAATTACAGTCCAATCTAATCGCAATAAGGTAGTAAATACAGTTGGCTTGTACAAAATTGTGATGCAATCCCAAAGGTCGTGTCGTACGTAATCGGACATAAATTATAATTTATCGCTCTGTGACACTTCATATATTACAAGCGACAATATTTATGTTAATAGAGGTCGTTGATTATTACGTATTTTGATACAGATTGGATTATCTATGAAAGGAATATCTTAGAAATCTAGATAAGGGTTTCTAAGAGTGGTTTAATAAGCCATAAAGATTGCAATCTGAATCCCAACTGTACCATTGTTTTTTTACACGCTTTTTATTAGCTTCACCTGTATGTTTCTATGTTTTTATGTTTGTAACCGACTTCTTTGGGCGCGATTTTGACCCACTTTAAACGGCTAGATTTCGTTCAAACTTTCTAGATTTATCGAGGACCGATGACAATACACAAATTTGATAAAAAATAGAAAACAAATTTTAATACGTTTTTTTTTAATTTTTAGTTCGGTTTTCTATAAATTTTCTATAGTTTTTTATGCTAAAGAAGTGGCAAACTAACTTGCGTTCCGCCTGATGGTAAGTGGTGACTGCAGCCTATTGACGCTTGCAACACCAAGGTTAATACTCGGGCATTGTCGATCTTTAGCTTTTTTTCTTATCTTAAGTACAGTCATTGATGACACCACGAGCTTTACGGTGAAGGAAGGCATCGAGAGGAAACCTATATACGTATATGTAAGCAAGTGCTTGGGCGGCTATGATATCGCCATATGTTACGTTGGCGTCTAAATATATGACATGCAAAAAGAGGGTGTTGTCACACTTCTGCCTAACCCAGACTAACGGACATTATTTACAGTCTGAAGGTTTACGGCTTAGGTTACATTGATACAGTTTTCCAGCATATTATTAGCCTGATATAATTCACATGTCCCATTCTGAGAAAACTACTGTGTATTGTTCGTACATATGCTGTTTCTGAAAATTATCAAAGTGTTGTGTCGCCGCGTCCCTACTTCCGATTTTCTCATTATCGCTAAAGAAAACGTGGGCATATTATTGATTTGATTTATATTTGCAGGTAAACAGAGTGAAACGGCGATATAATTTTCTACGCGTGCTCATAACCTTGGCAATATATGTATGTACAAGTTGTTTACCAAAAAACCCATCAAATTACTTTGACTGATTAATCAATCCCCTTATCGACATCCTATGCATAAAGACCCACCCTTCAGCAGCATAATTAGACAAATAGCATTTTCAATTCACAGAGTTATACCAAGTAATAAAGTTTCATTATAATTACTTCCTTGGGGAAACTTGTGTAAATAATTTACCAAAATTTACATCTAATATTTCTAGAGTGTAATCAAGGCAATACCATCGCCAGAAGGCGCAATCTAAAGAAGTTTTTTAGACAACACATTTTCCATGGTAGAAAGAGATTAGATCACGGATCGCAAAAAATCGGCAGGGGCGTCATCATCGTCAGGTAAGAGTAAGGCCACTGTGTTTGTGTATTTATTTAATCAAATGTTTCTTGTTCTCCTCCGTTACTTTGGCCTGTCGTAGAAGTTTACGTCTCTATTTCCCAGTTTCCGCAAGCCGTTATTCATTAATAGGACGTGAAGACGAATGAGAAAGAAATATGAAAGTATACTAGTAGCAGTCTAGTAAACATATTAGAAAAGGAAATGAAACACGGCGGTTTATTTATTTAATTTTTAATTACACCGTATGTAAAGTGAACGCTACATCCCTGGGGTAACTTACGTGAAAACAACTACAAAATATTATGTATAAAATAGCTATGCTACATAACCTTAAAAATATCGATAGTCTTGTCAAACCACAACAAAGTCTTAAATAAATAACAATTACAACATTTTTATTTATCACAATTTTAGCTCACATTTGGATGTCCCTGTTAGTTAATATGGATTTACGTATGTTGGTAGGGCTACTCAGTCTTTTCTGGGCTAACGATCGTTGCCATCTGTTGGTCTTCCGCAGGGACGTCCTGATCGTCCCAGCCCCACGCGTGGTGGCTACCATCTCCAGTTCTCTTAACGCGTTTCTGAATAACGTCTTTAGAAACTGTTTTCAGGTCGTATGCCCATCCAATTTTAGCCATGGTATCAATGAAGAGCTTGGAAAAATTAAGGCTGTAGTCACCGAGTTCGGCTGTTTTGTAATCCCAAGGGAATGTGTGGTGGTAGTTGTGGAAGCCTTCGCCGAGCACTACAAGGGAGACGGGCCTGGTCTCTACGGGGTTGATGTTCTTGTCGTAAGGCTTGCTGCCCCACTTGTGGGCCGCAGAGTTGACCAACCACGTGACGTTCAGGACGTATACGTATCGGAAGATGGAGCAAACATAAAACGCATTCCATGCGCTCTCGCCCCATAGCGTGGGGATGTATGTCGGCAAGATGAAGCACGCTAGGGGCATCAGTATCAAGTAGTATCTGTAAAAGAGTATAATATTTCCCTCATATATATATATCCTCACGACTTCCCACAAGGGCCCCGGAAGGGGTAGGTTATTTGCCAATATATAGAATACACAAACAAACTCAGTGTACAGCGGATAACTTACTTTTTCTGGAAACGCAGAATGGGATCAGCATTCAGATCACTCATGTCAATGGTGTGACCCTTAGCTTTGATCTGCGGATGTTTCCGGACCAAGAGCCAGCCGATGTGGGAGAAGAAGAAACCCCTCGTAGCATTGTGGGGGTCGGCGTCAGTCTCGGAGTACTTGTGATGCATGCGGTGGTCACGGGCCCAGTCCACGACGGCATCCTAGAGAAGTCATGTATACATTAATGATTCATACCAATGGATGCATATACCAAAAACCCGCTATAAAACTTCCTATTTTTTTTATAAGGAATTCACAGCACCACTACTAACGTACAGTGAAATAATCGTTCCTCATAATGTGCAAACCTTAATCTACCAGTTTTTAAAACTAGATTAGATAAGATTATGATGATAAGGAGAGACTCCTTAGAATTCCTTAAGGAATGTTCTTTTTTATTACATGGGAATTAGCTTACAAGCCAGTACACTGGCTTGTAAGCAATACTGCCTACTGTCATCCCTTAGAACGAAAGTCAGTAAGTAGGATGGCTGTACAACAAATTCGACGGCAATCTGGTATAGTGGTTAGAGGTCCTAACTGCGAAATTTGAGATCGCGGCAAAAATTTGTGTGATAGTGATAAGCACGAGTATTTGTACCTTAGCCTTGGATGTCTACATAATTAAATATATCGTTTTCTAGTTACCGTAACACAAGCTTTGCTTAATTTGGGGTTATGTCAATTTTCGTGGAATTGTCCCAACTTATTTATTTTTGTTATTATACAGTGTGAATGATAGATACGTCATACGTGCTACGTCAAGTCCTTTACGGAGCAAAGAATTCAATGCTATCTCTCAACAGATTTCCCTCAATTAAACCATATTCGCCAATCCCTTCATTTTGCCTGCTGGATTTAATTTTGATATTGTTTATGCTCCTTTATTGATTCCTGTTGGGTCGCTGCCCACTAACCAAATTTTCCACCTTAATTGTACGAAAAAAAGTATGTATGGGTTATTTTACTGGTCTCTGATAGTCACCACGGTCGATGTAGTGGTCTTCGGATTGCTCTATTGCTTCCCCATAACGTAATTATTGAACTATCTATATTTACACCTACCCTCAAGGGTCCTTGAAAGGTAGGCAGAGGTATGTAAGTAGTACCCACACACCTACAATCCGCCGGACATATATTTTAAGAGCCACGTGACGGATGGCGAGTCCATTGTCGTTACATACATACGCCTTTGAATTTCTTCTCAAGCGTATACAGATTCCTGAGTTGTTTTCCTTCACCGTAAAGATCGTGGTGTTACTAATCACTGTACTTAAATTCAGAAAAACTCGCCAGGAATTCAAACTTGCAATCTTTGTGCTGCAGGCAACTACTCAGACCAATAGGTCACCGCGGCTCATTCTATTATTGTATTGAACGTACTAAATAACATTATAATCAAATACTAGTCGTTACTAATTCCAATAAACACCATATTGCGCAATGTGCTTTCATCAATATTATAATTATTTACCAAAACGCTATAATTAACAAACGAAGAAACGACGTTTGTGAAAACCTGTTTGTTTATTAATACTGTTTTACGCAACCATTGTTTTTGTAATTTTAATTATGTCTCGACAATGAAAGTACTTGTTATCGTTGCATATTTAATTTTAATTAAACAAAACCGCAGTTAAGTAGCTCAATGTGACACCAGAGATGGACAATTATTATTGTAGTGATAACATATTGTTGACGAATTGAAAGTTACGAATGCATCCATTTTGATAACACAAGGGCGAGGGTAATTATGTATTGATAACGGTGTTAAAAGGTGGTTAATGGAAGCCCGCGTGGTGGATACATGTTCAGATTTTGATAAAATCATACATCCACACGTGTTCGCGTGAATTCAATGTGAGTAATCTCACGAATAGTTAAAATAATCACTTTATTTTGTCAAACAGTGGACTATGAATGTATCTGAAAACAAT